>LPNX010674567.1:165559-207250 GCA_001517045.1 Pseudotsuga menziesii
AAAGTTCAAACATGAAGCCAACACAGACAAAATGAAGAGGAAAAAGTCATATATCTCATTATTTCATCAGCAAATGCTTATAAGAGTCACAATACTTAGCTCTGAACAAGTCTAAAGATACAAATAGTCTGCAGACCTCCTGTAGCTCCCAAAAATCAGAACCCTTCTTCAGTCCCTTTGTCCCTCTTTTATAATTACAAAGAAGTAGTTCTATCTCCCCTTCTTAGGTCAAAATTGAAACTACCCAGCAGTTACATTAACTAACTAATTCAACTAATTGACTAAAAATAGCAAATCGGATTCCTGGCAAATATGGCGAATTTCTAGGAAAATAGGTGTCAAAGAAGCTTCCATATCTCTCAATTAGTGACACCTGTGTAAAAACTGAGAGAGGTTTTTGTGAATGGGTCCGTTATGGACAAAAAAATCTCTTGGTTTTTAAAAATTCATCTCCAGTTGATCATAATCTGCCCCGCAAGATGAGCCCTAAAATAGGAAAATATTAAAAATCCTGAAAAATAGGCTGCAAAGATTAAATTGGATCTTTCAAACCTTGATATCTGTTGCAAAAATGAGAGAGTTTTTTGTATATGGGTATCTTGTGAACAAAAACTTCTTTTTGTTTTCAAAAATTCCTCTCCCTTATCTCTTGGTCATCATTTTAATTAAATGACCCAAAACAGGAAAAACTGAGCAGAATTCTCAGTGATCTCTTCTTCCTGTACAGTAATTTCTTCTGTGACAGCAACTTTATTTTCAATGGAAACATTTGCTATGAAAACGCTGCACTGAACCCTCTGATACACTGAGAGACATGAAATTGAGATGTCCATTGCAGGCTTGTACAAGGAAACTGGAAAGTCCATCAAATGTTTCTAGCTTGGAAGCCAATTTCTCTGCTATTACTATGGGAGAAACTTCTTGTGATCTATCTTTGTGACCTTTGGCATCCAATGAAAAATCACATGCACTATTTATGTTTTCTAAAGTAGAAAATTCTTTGCACAGTAAAACTTTACATAAATGATCTCAGCTACCAGCTTCTCAGATTAACTGAAGACTGTTTGTTTGTTGGATGAGAAGATATATAAAATATAACAATCTCCAATCTATTCATTTTATGCTTCCTGTAGTCTTAGCATAAAAAATGAGAATAGGTCTTCATGTAATCTCGGCTATTCATCTCTTTCATTGCACTGTGTATAAGTAGCAGACTCTTTTGTGAAGTTTAAGCACCATAAAATGCACAATTTTTCACCCCATCCTCTTTTCTAACTTCAGCAGAGGAATGGTTCAATATAGAGCTATTTTTCAATCTTCCACTCAGCAGAACATCTCAGAATGTCTTAAACGGCTATCTCTTCAAAAGGAATCCCTTTTAAAGACATAATTTAACATTTCCCTTAACTAATTTTGACAGAAACGACTTCAAGGAGAAAGCCCCAACTCTGCTCTATAACAGCAACCTCTGACTTTTTGGAAGATGTCTTCGTTCCAGCGTCTCCACCAGCTCCATAATATTTAATTTAGAACATCTTCCCTGAAAGTCTTGCCTTATTTCGCTTACTCTCATCATTTGCCAGAAAGTTGCATCCAGTTGCCAGAACAGTTGCTAGAATCTCCCTCACATGAGACTGACGCCTGTTTACATGAAAAAAACTTGGCAAAACATATATCAAATGTGACCAATGATATATTTAACACTTTAGCACCGAAATCCACAAAAAAATCGGACTGAAAAATGACCATTCTGGCAAAAAACGATTTTCCTGTAGCGCGCCTTTGTTAATTTTTTGCTCCAGCGCTACAGGAATAATTTAAAACCCAATTTTGGCTCTATTTAGTCATTTTTTCCATTTTGAATACAGTTCAAAGGACAAACTATACTCATGATATGATTTGTGAATCCATTATTCAATATATTGACCTTTAGAACCCTTCAAAAGCTTAAAAGAACAAAACTAAATAAAAATCTGAAGGTAAAAATTGAAAATTTCACTAAAAATCTAAAAATTTCCACAGTAAGTAAAAGAGTAAACTCAAGCAAATATGCAAGCTAAAATAAAAATGACTATCAAACATAAAATTTGAAGAAACAAGTTCCTGACTTAACAGGCACCAACCTTGCAGCAAAAGTAGCTAATAAATCAGCTGCTGCATTTTTCAGTCTAGGAATAGAATTAATATTAAAAGCCTCAAAATTTGTTATGAGTCCCCAAAATTCATTTTGATATCCTTTTAAATGAGGAGATAAGCAATGTATAGTATTGCAGACCTGTTTTACAATTATTTCAGAGTCTCCAAAAACTTTTAAATTCCTAAATGTAAACTCAATTGCTTTT
The DNA here is from genome assembly GCA_001517045.1 of Pseudotsuga menziesii. NCBI lineage: Eukaryota > Viridiplantae > Streptophyta > Pinopsida > Pinales > Pinaceae > Pseudotsuga > Pseudotsuga menziesii. The sequence goes on from LPNX010674567.1 coordinate 167,902, forward strand.
TTCAATCCTTGAATCAATGCTTCGTATTTAGCCGTGTTATTCATGCATTCAAACTCTAATCTACAAGATAAAAAAAATATTTTTTTCTAGATGAATTAGGACACAACCGGCCCCCGAACCTTCTTGGGTTTTCGAACCATAAAAATACAAGAACCAAAACTGATTTTCTACTTCTAAAGCACTCGTTCTATTTTCCAAAACAGAAACTAGATTAACTATATTACAATCAATATTGTCATTCCATGAAAACTGGAGGATATCAGATTGTTCATCTAACTCACCACTAGCTTCTTTCTCCTGATAATTTCCTAGTTCAATTTCTCAAAAACAATTTCCCAAAATTGAATGTGTGAAATTCACAGGTTCATTTTTTCCTTCAAGCTGAGTCACATTATATTTCATATGTGTTTCTCTTAGTAATTTAATCTGATTCTGGCAACCTTTGTAAGGTAACCACAAGTGCGACCAATCTGTTGCAAAATACCCATTAATCTTTTTAGACCAATCCCTACTTAGCATTAAACCATAGGCTTCAGGGATGTCGACTACCATAATATCTATGTACTGACAGACACTATCATCAGCTGCTAATCGAATCAATACATTTTTCAATTCACCTGCCACTTTAATTGCAGTTCTATATAACTAAATAATTTGACTAGCAAAAGGGGTGGGTTTCCCATTTATCTTTTTACAAACTGACAAGGGCATAAAATTGAAGATGCTCCAGAATCAACTAGACAATTGTGTACATTCAAATTAAAAATTTCAAAGGTCAGTAGGAATGGATTAGTTCAAGACTTAGACTTTCCTCCAATGTTGGCTTCATTTATTTATGTATCTAATGGGGCATTCTCTTGATTTTTTTCAGGTTGAGGATCCAAGGCTTCCAAAAGTTTCTTCTTTTGTTGTGGTAAATTACACATCTCAAATAACGAAACATTTCCCTTGGTTTTCTTAATATCTTCTACTATATCATATCCCATTTCTGGTTCCATTGAACTTTTCTTGTTATTCTCTAACTTATTTTCCATAACTTTTGTTGGTTTACTTACTGCTTGAGTTTTCTGCTTTGCTATGACCTTTTCAAGTATGGGTGGGTTTTGAGTCTTATTGGTGAGATTTTTCATACTTTCTTGGAACTTCTTAATATTGGGCAATAAACTCTCATCCATTATCGGTCCCTGACTTCTCGTTGTGATGTTTACTGCTGAAAGTTGTATTTCTTTAGTGGGTTCTTCTTCTTCTAACCCTAGCGTGGTTATACAGTCCCACAAAACCATAGTTGTTTCTTCCGAAGTTGTTTATGTTTCAACTTCCTTTTCTTCTTTACTTTCAGGTTCTGTTATTTGAACATCTAATAGCCGATTCACGACTAGGTTCATTGAATTAATCCACTGAGGGCATATTTTCTCAAAGTGAGGTTGTTGGTGAAAAGTACAAAGATTATCCATACCAAATTCAGTGAGATTCAGCACAGAGGAATTGTTGGTGGGTGGTTGGGGTGGACTATTTTCTTCTTTATTCTTGAAAAATTGTCTAAATGGTCTTCTATAAGAACTTGCTTCTTTATCTTTCTCTAAGTCAACAATCTTGTTTGAGAGTTTTTGTACCATTTTAACCACATTTTCCAATTCGTTCGAACATTCTTCTTTGGGCTTCGTCAGTAGTAAAGGCTTCTTATTAAAAGTTTTTATATATGAATTTGTAGACTATTTATTTATACTTTCAAGTTCTTCTTCCACCTTCTTAGCCTCTTCATAGGTTTCCAACAATGAGGGTTTTACTGACCTTTTCACAAACATTGCTATCTCAGGCGAAAGTGTTGAAGAATAGTATTCCATTAATGTTTCTTCTGTAGGAATTATAGCAGCACTGAAATTATTCAAATGGTGAGCGAACCTATGATTAAAATCAAGCACTTTATCTTTTTTCTCCATATTTAGAGCAAGTAAATCTTTCATAAGTGTAGTCGTGGTTCCTTGGCATCCAAACTTGTTCTTAAACAGTCTCTCAAACGTATTTTAGTTTGTGATTGAATTCACCGGTAGGCCAAAATACCATGATGCTACTTTTCCTTTAAGGGTATATGGAAATTGTCTACATACTACATCTTCATGTTCTCCTGCCGATAAAACCTCAAGGGCTAAGAAAAAACTTTGCAAATGATCATCCACATTAATGCCTTCCGTCGGGTCAAACTTAGGTAACAACTTCTTGGGATGGGAAGGTATATTGTGCAATGGAGCAGCCAAGTTAAGAGGGGTTCTGGCCCTCCAAGATGGTAGTGGAGGTGGTTGATTAGCATTTGGATTTACAAGTGCATTTCCAAGGATGATTCCGGGTAGATACTGAGGTGGAGATTGAACAGGGGTTCAAAAAGGTGAGGAAGACAGGGAATCGAGTCCCAATTAATCAAGAGGTTGGACAATTTCTTGCAAGGTTAAATCTACCAGCTCTTCAAAATATCTCACTAACAATGAATCTTCTATGAAAGGGAGCTCTTTCTTACGAGCTTGTCTTCTAGGTAATTCAGGGATGTTCGGCATACCTCCAAGATTCTTTGCATACGACCTTGTGATTCTTCTTAAATTGTTAACTACTTCGAGAGAAACAAGATAAAGGAACTGAGGATTAACTTCTCCTTCAGGACTGGGGTCCTTGGGAAAACTGGTTTCAGAACTATCACCGGTGGAATATTCTCGAGAAAACGGATTTCCTCGGCCAGTCATGCACTGGAGGCCCTCCTTCTAGCCCCAAAAACTCTTGATTCTTGGAAAAATCCCAGGTATTGACAGAGGGGTTCTCCCCAATAATCGTTCCCAAATAGATCGTTTATTGTTTGATATGGGGAGCCTGTCTGGTTTGCGGTCCAGCTACCGTAAAGTTAAAGTGTATTCTTAAATATCTTTTACCTGTTACGGCCTGATCCATAATTTTTTATAAATTTTATCTTTATGTATCAAATGCAAGTACCTATATTAATATAAATCTACTCTAGTCTATCCCCGAGGAACAAGATTGATATTAAAAAAAATGAATGATGTATTGTACTATTTGCATAAAGAACTTTACAGATAGCAGATAAATTCAATATACACACATACAACAGAAAATTAACACAGAGGTAGCTCAGTGATATTAAAACATTCATCATTCATCGCTGCATAAGATTCATCACATAACATAAAACCATTCATAACTTAAAAATAGTTAAGAGGGTTAGGAATGATGTCACAAATTATATAATGCTAAACAAGAAATATTTCTCCATTCAACTTTACACAATACGCTTTGAGACTGATGCAATACTCTCTCTAGCAAAATTCCATCTTCTTTACTATAAAAGGAAATAGTTCTTCTTACAATAAGCTTCAGCAACTATGCCAGTGAAAATTACTCACTACATCTACTTTACCTCTACTTATACAAATTACAAAAATGACTATTAAGCTCCCCCCCCCCCCCAACATTTTGGGCTTCTTCGACTCTTCATTTACAAAATTTCGTCTTTTAGTGTCTTTACTAGAAAAAGGAATAAATACAAAAATTTACATAATTTTGAGTTTATGAATAAGACAAATTTAAGTGGGCCCAATTGGGGTCTAAATGAAAACATTCCCCGCTTGGGATTCTTCACTGGTGACTCGATACTCATCTAGCTCCAACACACGTACTGCCACCTCATTCTTTGACAATTGGGACTCAATCTCTTTCACTTTTGGTGCATTCTGATTTAGAAATTCTTCCAGCAGGTGCTTATGTCCTAAATCTTGTATAATCCAGATCCTAATGTCTTCCTCACTAACAAACCTGAGCTTAGATATGTTTTCTTTTCCTTTTAATAGCCTCTCTTGTATGTTCTTCAAATGTTCCTCCCTGACTGGGAAATCTTGGTCCGCGGTGCCTGTTAAAACCATGCACTGATTGTGAACAGAACACATGCCTTTGCAGAATTCAACACAATTTTCAATAGTTCTCTCGATAGTTGTGTTTAATCTGACTGTTGTTCTACACCCAAAATTTAATATGGCCACCTTCATCTTAATACTTCCTATAGTCTTCTAAGGCATATTTTCTAGAAATGTCGGATTGGATCCAATCCATGCTAATTGATTCTTCACAAGTTCAACCACCTATAATAACCTTTTCCAGAATTCTAACGAGCTGAGTGCTAACTCTTTCAACCAAGCCTCAACTTGTTTAATTCTGTACATTTCCCCTACTAGCCTCAACAAAATATGATTTATTCCCTTTTCTAGCATCAATGCTTGATTCCAGAAAGGGGTAGTATCTATCTTCTTCTCTTCTGCTGCCTGGAGTTGTTCTTTTGGCAAGTTGTTCTATTCCTATAGCTCCTCTACCCCCTTTCTTGTTGATTCTCTTTTCTATTCTACTTCTACAACTTGCTTCTCGAGATCTTTCTTTTCTCCTTCAATGATATTTACTGATAATACCAGAGCATCCTTTCTCCTTCATTGGTGAATTCCTTTGCTTTAGTTGTCGATTATCACCTATTGATTAACAAACTATTGAATCCTTTCCATGTTTGACTTCAGCCTACATTTATTCACATGGCTTGGATTGTGCTAGTTCTTTAGGATTGCATATGAAGACCTTAGTTCCTCATCTATGGACTAAGTTGTGCAAGATTATGTTCCATTTATACCCACAGCTTCCATATTTTTGAAGACTCATCATTATTGTATATTGTGGCTTCGATCCACCTTTGTAATATACATGGTCTTGTACCCATATCATATGATGTACTCAAATATTGTAAAGGAGCTAGTGCTCCAGTATATTGAACATAACATCCTCAGATATGACTTTGTATATGACATTATTATGTATTTGTTTCAGGTACTACCTCTGCTCCATTGGATTTTTGAGTTCTCCAAATATAAATATTATAATGTATTTTTGCCATCGCTTCCCTCTGACCTCACACATTAGGGGGAATCTGTTATCTCTACCCAAATGGCACTTCTCTGTCTGAGTGCTGACATTTCCTATGTTGGTGCACAAAAGGACATTTATGGATTGAAGGTTGCCTAAAACACTATAGATGACATTTTATGAAATACATTTATTATCCATCTAGCTTGCCATTTTTACCTTTTAATATGTCAATTGCTATACACGACTTTGCCTATAAGAAACCCACGTACATATGCGACTTTTTCTACAGCATGTCACGTACTGTACGCGACTATTTGTCATTGCAACCCATGTATAGATCTGTATGCGAGTTTCCCTTAGAGCAACTCATGTGTCATACGCAGGTTTCCAGTATCAATACTCACGTACGCTTTCCTTTGACATTAAAAATAATAAATAGTGATTATTAGAGATTTGTTAAGCCCTTAACTATAACCATCTTAACTGTCTCAACCTCCTCAACCCTCGAAACTGCCTTATTTCACTAAGTATAAATAAAGGCCTTGGGGAGGTTATTAATCAATCATACTTGGAGGGAAAAGTTATGCTGGTGGTATCTATTTAGAAGTATTTGGAGCAGCAGAACACAAAATCCTTTGGTTGCAGAGGAGTCCTTGTTTCAGGCATTGGGTTGTAACCTTAACTCATTCACTATTGTTAATAAAGAGAATCCTTATTCCAAATTTGTTTTGAATGTATTTCATGTATCATGGTTTAATGAATATTTATGATTAAGCACTCTATATACTGTTTATATAACCTGTTCTATATACATGTATAGGCTTGCACTTGGAGGATTTGCTCTTTACAGGTGAAGGAGAAACATCCCTGAAAACTTTGGAGGAGAAATAAGCGGGAGAAGATAAAGCTTGGATCAACCGTAGTGAATCGGGTGAGTCTATCCTATCTTCTTGTTTCCTTTCTCTACTTTAAAGTTGATTTCCTGCAAGTTTTAAGATTATGTTGTAACCCTAGACCTTCGGTTATAAGGTGTTTATTCCTAAACAACAACACCTGCCTTTGCAAGGAGTCCTGGGTCCTTGTTAGTCCCATGGATGATTGTTTTCTTAGTTACCATGATTCCTTTATTTTCCCCGATGTCCACTTTCTTCTCAGTTGACATGACAATTCTTTTCTTATTTTTGTCATAATAAATTGTATTTAAATCAGCTACCTCCTACTCTTGAGATGGGATGAAAGGGATTAGCCCAAACTCTAATGTCGGAGCTGGATCTTCTATAGCTATGCTACTATATGGGACATATAAATCTAACATATAATCATGAGACTAATTTTTCTTAATATTTGCATGATCTTGTTCCTCCTGCTCTTTTTTTCTGAAGCTCTTCAGCTGCTTTCTTTGCCTACTCTCTTTTTCGGTCAGCTACTTCCAATCTTAACCTTTCAACCTCTTCCTGCTTTTTCTGTGCTTCTTCTTCTTCTTTCTTTTTCTTATCTTCTTCTCCTGCTAACCGTTGTTCCATTTCTTGCCATAGTTTTAGTGCCTCTTCTCCTCTTTTCTTCACCACTTCCTCTTCTTGTTTCTTTTGCTGCTCAGTATATTTTCCGTCTCCGCCTACGGTCCTTATATTTTGCTTCAATCTTTTTCTTAGGGATGTCATATTTCGGGAATTGTGGAATATTTATTCATTTTTATACCAATAATTCATGTACTCAAAATGTACCCCTGATGATGCACAATATTTAGCAACCTTGTCTTCAGAATCATTTCTATGAAAGCTCATTTCTCCAAAGTGGAAGTACCCTAACTCATTTAGAAAATTTGGTGCCCTCTTCACCTTGGAGAACTTATAACTACCTACATAGAATGGGAGTGGTGGATATATATCCTTCTTCTGATAAAAAAGGAAGTTCCCAATCCCATCAATGCAAAGTAGCCTCACTAATTCCTTATGAACAACATAGTTCATGGCGTATCTTGGTAGAAGAGAAGGGTCCCTAGTGCCATCAAACATCCTTAGGTGTAAACCTTCTTCTGTTAGGTAATAATGACTATTATCCTCTATAATATTCAAGGTTTCCTCATACATTCAATTACACTCAGCAAGGAATATTAATATGTATAGAAGCATTATGAAATCTTCGCAAATACTCTTATAATGGCTGAAATATTTATGTGCCCAAAACAATTGGTATGCGGAATAAATAGGATTTTTGGTCTTATCCCACTGGCACTTCAGTGCTGGGAACTATTGTGTGCACAGAATACAATAAATAAGAAAAGAGCTCATATAGAACTCTGACTTCTTTTGTGAGATTCCTCCAAGCGCTGCGCTTATGCATTAGGACAGGCTATTTGATATTATATTGGCCCAGTTAAGAATCGTGCCCTAAGTGGCCACAAAGAAAATCAATGGAACCCAGCTTAACTTGTAGTATTTCCCATTTGCTCACCCGAAGATCATGTTCATCATTAACACTAACAACCTATAAGGAGTGTGTTGGTTCGGGGTTTCATATTCCCTAGAAGGCCTTGTACAAAAATGCTTCCCAGGAACCATCATTCTTCAGACAGTATCTATAATATCAAGGTCAAGACCTTTTAACCACTCTTCTGTTAGATAAGTTTGAGGAGTGGGTAGCTTGTAGGCCTGAGCTACATATGCCGGGATAGAAGCGAAAAAACCTTGTGCCTCCACATTTGACAAAATCATCTTGGTTATGTTGGCCATTGGGAGAATCTGTCCTATTACTTCTGAACACGGAAATATTCCCAGTCGCATGGAAACTTTCATAATCGTTGACCTTTGTATGCTGGCATATATTGGCAAATCGTCTAACCCCATATCTAGGATGATCTGTTCCTTGATCATTTTGTAGAACTGCCCCCATATGTACTAAGGTTCACTACCAGTGACAGCCTTGGTATCTTTGTATATAACTTCGACTCACATTATGACCTCTACTTATGGATCATCTTCCATGGCTTGCACCTTCTTCTTCCCTTTCTGATGAATATTGTTCTATAAATGACGAGGTTGTTCAAACCATAAAATAGTATGTTAGATTCAATTCATTTGAAAGGCATATAACTGTGACTAATAAATTTGACACTGCATATGACCAAAATGAAAAACCAAGAATTAACCAGAAACTTTACCGAATCATCACGATACATCTTAGCCAGTCTTTTATTCCCACCTTAAAATCTGCAATACTGAAATGAAAAATTAAACAATGAACTCAAGGATTTTAGGAGGAAGACTGGACACTGTTTGTAGGCAACTACACTCCACTTCATGGGCCCTAAGTATTTTAACATGGTAACACATCTTTTCTGGGCGTAACAACCTTAACACCATCGACAGGGTGAAAAGAAAAACCATGGATCATGGGGAGGAAAATAAATAAGCATAGTCTAGGTTTTCACCCAATATGAACTTCATCCCTGCATCTCGAAAATGAAGATGACAATCCTGACCACCAATATTCTAACCCAGCTAATGGTCATAATACCCCCACCCATGTTCGGGTACACAGGGTACTCCCAAAAGACCGAACACCTTCAGCAACCGTTTCACACAAATAGATCATATATCAACACACCGATGTTTGTCACCTGGTTAAAACCCTCAAGAGGGAAACAATCCACATCCCCAGCCAAATATCTACTTGGAGTAATTTATTATGCAAAAGAAAGAAAGTTACATATGAGCTTCTCATAATCGATCAACTAGCCAAGGACCCTCTATGCTCTTTAAATAGAGATCATAGACCAATCGGGTGTTAAGCCATGGATCAATGGTAGGTATGATATAAGAGAAGTTGAATCATCGGATCACTCTATGTCTAGAACATATCGTGACCGTCGGATTAGAATATTTACAAATGCATACTAATGCATACTAAAGAAGAACACTTTTACCTAATGGATATATTACACAAGTTGATCTTAACTAACTCCTAAGTGTCTAAATATCCTAACATCCCCCCTTAAGAACAACTTGGGATAGTATTGAAGGATTTACAAAAGTGACACTATTAGGAGAAGGAAGGAGGCATTAGAGCCTATCCCCCCTTAAGGACATATTCCTGAACTCCTAACATAGACCGAAGTTTAGAAAACTTCACTTCTGTAAGAGACTTGGTGAAGATGTCTGGAACTTGATCATCCGTAGGGCAATAGAGCACTTCAATAACACGATCATGAAAAATATTTCTGATGAAGTGCATGTGTAGCTCAATGTGTTTGCTGCGCTGATGTAGAACTGGATCTTTGGCAAGCTTGATTGCACTTTTATTAGCACACCAAAGTGGAGTAGGCTACTACTGCTCGAATCCAAAATCTGAAAGGACCTGTCGAAGCCATAAAGATTCCTGACTGGCATTAACTATGGCTTGATATTCTGCTTCTGCTGAAGAAAGATAAAGAGCTTGTTGTTTCTTACAAACCCAAGTGACAGGTCCAGATCCCAGACTAAAAACATAACCTGCAGTAGACTTTTGATCATCAAGATCATCGGCCCAATCTGAATCAGTGAAACCAACCAAGAAAGGTTTCCCCCCTGTACTGTAATGAATCCCAAATTGAATTGTACCTCGAATATATCGAAGTATTCTTTTTGCTGCTTTCCAGTGACTTTCATGAGGAGTTTGCATATAACAAGTAATGCAACCAATGGCAAAGGAAAGGTCAGGATAGGAATGAGTCAAGTATAAAATACTACCAACAAGCTGATGATACAAGGTGGAATCTACTTCGGGGGAAGTACAAGTGGAAAAAAGTTTCACTCTAGACTGGAAAGGAGAAGGGACTGGTTCACAATCTTCCATGTGGAAGAGACGAAAAAGGTCACAAGCATACTTGGACTAGGAAAGAAAGATTCCTTCTTTGGTTTGCAAGACTTGGAGACCAAGAAAATAATGCAAATGTCCTAAGTCTAACATTTCAAAAATTTTCTTAAGACTGGATTTCACATAAGTTATAAGTTTAGGGTCACTACCAGTAAGGATAAGATCATCAACATAAAGAACAAGTATGATTAGATGGTTTCCTACTTTCTTGGTATAAACATTGGGGTCAAAATGGCATCCAGAGAAACCAGTGTCAAGGAGAAAGCTATCCATTTTGGCATACCAAGCTCTAGGAGCTTGCTTAAGGCCATATAAGGATTTCTTAAGGAGACAAACAAGGCTAGAGTTATTCTGAACATATCCAGGAGGTTGTTCCATGTAAATTTCCTCATGTAAATCACCATGTAAAAAGGCAGAGTTGACATCCATTTGATGGACTTCCCAGTTATGTAAGGCTGCAAGGGAAAGAACAAGGCGGATGGAGTTCATTTTTGCTACAAGGGCAAAAGTTTCATTGTAGTCAATCCCTTCAACTTGGGAAAAAAATTTGGCAACTAACCTTGCCTTAAGTCTTTCAACACTTCCCTCTAATGCATACTTAGTTCTGTAGACCCATTTACATTTGACAAGTTTTCTTCCTTTCGGAAGAGGAACAAGATTCCAAGTATTGTTCACCATTAAGGAACTACATTCTTCATCCATTGATGCATCCCAATCTGGATTTCCTGAAGCTTCTGCAAAATTTTATGGATCATGACTCTCGGAAACTTGAGCCAAAAGAGAAGAGGCTCACTGAAACAGAGAACGTGTTCAACGTTGATCTCTAGGATCACCAGCTGCTTCACATGTTGAACGGACCCATTGAGGAAGTAATGGTGTTGGTGCTACTAAGTCATGAACTTGTTTCTTTTAATTTTATATTTTGATTGCCATTTTATTCTAAGTGTGCTTATTTGCTTGAGTTTGTTCTTTTACTTACTTTGGAAAATTTTTGGTTTTTAGTGAAATTTTCAAGTTTTTGCCTTTAGGTTTTTTGTTTGTTTTTCTTCCTTTAGTTTTTGAAGGGTTCTAAAGGCCATTATGGTGAATAATGGGTTCACAAACAACATTATGAACATGATTTATCATTTACACCTCACTCAAAATGGAAAAAATTGTTAAAACAACGCCAAAATTGAATTCAAGTTATTCTTGTAGCGCATCCATGAAAAATTAACACAGTGGCGCTACAAGAATATCGCGCGGACCGAAATCACCATTTTTTAAGCTGAATTTTCGCATGATTTCGATTCCTAAGTGACTAATTGCATGTTTTAAGGATTTTGATAGGTGTTGCTCCAGTAATCATCATGAAAACAGATGGAGTTCGTGTTGTGGAAGAGATCGTGGTGATCATCAGCTAGAACTCAGCATATCATGACAGATAGAGGCATAGACCGAGTTTGATGTGAGGGAAGTTATTCCCTACACGCATTACAAAGCTGAAGACTTAGTGGTGCGATGACATTTGCCTAAAAACTGGAATTTATAGTTACAGAGAAGAGCTGGGGTTTTCACCGTCACGTAGAGGATTTAGGGCTTTCTTGTTTCGCCACCTGGAATCTAATTGGACACTTGAAGACACTTGTATAGCTAAATTGAACAATCAGATAGCACAAGAAGTGGTTTTAAACTTCTACAGCTCGATAGGAATAAGGTATTCCGCATTAAACTGATAGTGGCTGTTAAATTGGGGCTTTCACAGTAAAGCTTGTTTTGTTAAAATTGGTTAAGGAGAATGTTAATGTATGCTTTTAAAAACATTCATGTCGAAGAGATATCGGTCTATGAGGTTATTAGATGTGTTGGTGAGTGACTAGTTGCAAAATAGCAGTGTTTATTGAGCATGACCTTGTCAAAGCCTGAAAATGTGGTGATTTGAAGAGCTATACAGTCTATGGTGACCCAGGTTTCATGGATTCAATGGTTACTTGTAACTAATACAATAAGTGAGCTGATCATATCAAGTGCTTGAAGACCTAGTCCGATTGCATGCTAGAAAGCTGACTGGTTTTGTTGTAAAATCCAACTTGGGACAGAAAATGAACAAGACATAAGGTTGTCTTCATACAGTCTGGAGATGGTCTAGTATCTAAATGAGCAGCTGGGATGATAGCTAGTTTCACCAGCAGTTTTAGTGAAGAGTGTGGAGCACTCTATGACCTAAATCACTTGAGCCTGTGGTAAAGCTTATCCTGCATTGAAAAACAAAAAGAAAATAGTCAAGGAAGATTGAGGAAAGCTGATTATCAAAACCTTAGAGGTTTGAGGAGGAAAAAGCAGCTGTTAGGTCATTAACAGAGCCCTAGAAGTGCACAAAATTCAGCCATTGAAAGCAGATGGGTAAAAGTGGCAAAATAAATAGGGCTAAGCCTACTGATTTAAGCTGGATTGATCAATTCCCAGGTTGTACAGAGCTTTTCCAGAATGTTGGGTGGCTAGATTTCTTCAAAAAGATCGATGATTACAACACTGAGGTGTCTTATTAATTTGCCAAAAGGTATAACCAAGACATGATATTTTTTGATACACTTAGGTTCAAGTTGACTGTGGAGCTAATTGCTGAAGCTATAGGAATCAGAAATGAAGGTGAAGCATGGTTCAAAAAGTTGCCTTTCACTTTTAATGCCCAGAGGTACCTTTTACCAGGTATTACTCCAGACTGGAGCAAAGGAATACTAATCCAAAATTTCAGAAGTGAGTGGGTGGAACCCATTAGAATCTTACAAAGCTATATCACCTGTGAAGGCAGATATGCCTATGTATTCAAATACCATTTTAGGTTTTTACAGCATTTGGTTGGTGAATCCAAAATGAACCTTCCTTTATTCTTGTTCAAAAGTCTACAGAAGATGTCAAGTAGAATCAAGGGGCATCAGGATCATACTTCACAATCCATCTTCCACCATGGTTTGATTAAGCTCATCATTAGTACTGCTCTACAAAAGGAAGGGAAGACATGGAATTATTTTCTTTTCTGGACTGGTTTTTAAATCAAGCAAGAGGAGCAGCAAACGAAAAAAAAGGTGGATAAGGGGAAAACCCTAGTTAGGAAACTAGGTCAGAAAATCAAAGTTGAAGACAAGAAAGAGATTAAACTTGAAAAAGCACCAGAGCCCTTAAAGGATGACAATGAACCTCAAAAGTTTTTAGCTAACAGTAAAGGTAAATATTCACTGTTTACACAAAAGGAGGATCAGCCTGTGCAGGATAGGGCAACAGCAGAAGCTGTCATGAAGGAGAAGACTGTTGTCACAGAGAAGATTGCTATAAAAGAAGAAATCATCCAGGTCAGGAAAAGAAGCCCAATCACTATCCTATTAGAGGATGAAGTTTATCTATTAGAGGAAGATGAATCCATTGACAAAACTGAAGCTAGGGTTGGTACAGGTAAGGAATTTTCCACTCTAGAAAACAAGACAGTCAAACCTAGGAAAAAGAAGAAAGGGATTGAAGTCATGGAGTTTTCTACAGTTAAACACCAAGGAAGAAGCTTGAAGATGATGGGAGAATTGGCCCCAGCTTGGAGGCCTAAAACCAGGCCAAGAAATAAGTTAAGGTTGAGTATGAAAAAATTACTTAACCCTAACTTGAATACCAAAGAAGTGACTGTTCTTGATGATGTTTCTTCAGATGAAGAACCAAAGATTGACAAAGTGAGCAGCAAAAGGAAGAAAGAAACAGTTGTAAGAAGTTCAGTTCTTCATCCTGCAAAAGGAAAAAAGTCATTACAGTCAGTAGAAGATTCAAGTCACACCGAGACTAAGCTATCTGCAATATTTGTTGAATTAACTTAACTGAACTGTTGAAACAACAACAGAAAAAAGAAACTGAAGTTTCTTATGATGAAGACCAGCTATTAATAGATGAAACTATACCTAAGGAAACAAACACTCATGAAAACCCTAGTATTCCTAATATTTCTACAGATCTGTTAGAAGAAGATGCAGACATTTTCAGGAAGCTTAATATACCATGGATGCCCAATGATGTACAAGATACCACAACAGGGAAGAATTTTGATTCAGACAAGGAGAACCTGCAAAGAACTATTAAACAATACAAACATCAAATGGATTACATGAAGGAAGTGAATGATGAGCTGATCCTAGAAAACAGAAGACTTAGGGAGGATTTGCAAGAAGTTAATGAGCATTTTCAAGAGTTGATTGCAATATCCAAAGAATCCCTAAAGAGGAAGAGAACCACTGATTTGCATTGTGCAGATTTGAAGCTGACTGTTGAAAGCCTACAGAAGCAGAATGAAGAACTCACAAGAAGGTTAGTAGACATGGAAGAGGAGAAAAAGAGAGCCATGAAGAAGGCTCAAGATTTAGATGGAATAGCCTTACTAGCTGAGGCTACAAAAGATCTTTGATTTTGTTAAGTCAGTCAGTTGTTTGTTATGTTTTTGAGGAATATTTTAGTTAGTTAGTCTTTTGTTAAGTTTTTGGGAAGAAATATTCTATTTTGTAAATATAATCTCACTTTATCCCATCGATGAGTTGGTTGAGGGTAGTTAGGGTTTAGACCCTAACTGATTTTGTAAAAGCAGTATTTAGATAGATGAGAAAGAGAGTAAAGGGTTCGATTTTTGGGAGGACTTCAGGAGGTCTTTTGGACTTGATTGTGAGCTAAGTAGCATAACTCTTATATGTATTTGATGACAGATTATGAAATATATGATCCTTTTCACCCTTCAGTTTGTATGTTGGCTTCATTTTTGACTTGTTTAGTTGCTTAACTGATAAATTCATTGCTGGTCTATGTTTGTATGCTGGTAATGCTTATTTTTTATGAATGAACTTCAATATCAAGTTCTGTTGGATTCTGGTGATTATATGATGCATCTCTGTATTTCCTTGCTTATGATTCATTTTTTATTTGGTTCATGAGTGTATTCCGTGTTTGTCACCAAATTTACAACCAAGAAAACATTTCAGAAACCCTAAAACCTAGTTTACTTTATTAAGTTTTTTTTGAGATTGTGTTGGCTTGTTTCTTTATAGCCTGGAAACAATTTCTGGCACAAACATATTTGGCGCCATTGCCGGGGAACGAAGTTGAAGACATATTTTCCCTGGGATACTTATCAGTTTTACTGGTTTTAAGCGGTGAACTTAAACTAGCACATCTTTAAGGCTATTTTTCACCAAATTTGACACAATGGCTACTAGAGGAGTGGGAACCAGGAATAGACCTACTTCACCATTGCAGTTAAGTGTTTCAGACCCTGAACAGATATTAAAGATAGCAAGAAAAGTTAGAAGGTATCAATCTTTACCATCCATGTGTAACCCTGATCAGTTGGGTGGTTTATCACATTCATCTTTGTTAGGAAAAGAAGAAGAAAACTCACCTTGGTTAAAGCCTATTATCCCTGATAGTAGTTTCCATGTTTTTACTAATCCTCAAGCCTTCAGAAAAGCCAAAACTGTTATCCCTGGTAAGATACCTCTTTTTCAGCTAAAATTAGGTAAAAACCCCTTTCAGCCAAGTTCTAGCCAAACCTTTTCATCACCAAAATCAGTTAGTCCAAAAATGACAGCCCAAAATCAGCCCATAGACATGATGGACAGAATGGTTGCAACCAGATATGCACCATTGGTCTTGCCTCAGCCTTTAAATGCACTGCCTAGGGGTGACTATCAGAAATATCTTCCTAGGTTTAACGGACAGCGGGAAACCATAGCTGAAGAACATTGGGAAGATTTCCTTAGTTATGCTGATAACCAAAACATTGAGGGTAAGGATGTATGGATGAGAGTTTTTGTGCAGAGCCTTGATGGAGATGTAAGGAAATGGTTCAGGGAGTTGCTTGCTAATTCCATCACTATCATTGAAGAACTTCGTGATCTTTTCATGAGACAATGGGGTGACACCAAAGATCATACATACTACATAACTGAGTTTGGTGCTCTTAGGAGAAAGAAGGATGAAACAATTGCAGACTTTTCTAAGAGGTTTAACAAAATGTATAGTAGAATTCCTGCAGAAATAAAGCCTACAGAAACATCTGCAAAACTGACATATGCAAATGCTTTTGACCATGAATTTTCCTTATTGCTGAGAGAAAGGAGACCTATTTCTTTACTGAATATGCAGGATGCTGCATTGGAGGTAGAATATAACATATTGGCTTCCAATAGATTGAAGGAGGAAACAGCTCAGTAGCTGTATGACAGAAAAGGAAAGAAGGAAGCAGCTCTAGGAGGTTCATCTTCTCTTTCTACTGAAAAGAAAATTGATGAAATGGCTAAATTGGTGAAGGTTCTGACTGCAAAGTTGAATAAATTAGAGCTTGAGAAAAATTCTAGCAAGCCTGCTCCAGAAGGTGAACAAAATCCTAATAATCAGAATCAGTTTAGAAGGAAATTTGCTCCCCGTTTCATGCCTAGAGAACGAAGAAATAATGATATCCAGCGAGAAAGGAGAGAGAATGAGGACCAAAGAGTACCACCACCTCTTCAAAACAATGTGGCTGATGAGGAAGAAGTTGATGAAGAGATGCTCTTCGAAGAGACTGATCAAGATATGAATCATTTTGGAGAAGGACTGTCTGGGGGTTTTGTCACTGAAGAGGAATTTCTAAATGCAGAATATTATGATGCTGACATGTTCGAAACAGAGGATGATTTAGGTTTGGAAAAGACTGTTGTAACTGCTGCTATCCATCAAAATGAACTCAAGAAGACTATAAATCTGAGATCAGGTCCAAAACAGGTGGTACAAGCCCCAAAGAAGAAATCAAATGTTCCTGCTAAACAAGCATCTGATCCTGTGACAGAAAAGAAGCAAGTTCCAGAAAAACCAAAGAAAACTACAGAGGTTGAAGAGGTAAATAAAATTGTTCAGAATTTCAATTTGGAGAATGAATTAGGAAAGTTAAAGATTCATGTACCTTTAACTGAATTAATAAAAAATCCTTCATATAGAGAAACAGTCTTAAAGGTGATGAATTCGGCAAGTAATCAACCTGTTTCAGACATAGTAAATTTTCAAGAAGAAAACCCCGGGATTTTTATTGGATCAGCCCTGGCTGAAAAGACTGAAAATGAAGTAGGTGCTTCACCTCCTTTCTACATCACCCTAACAGTCCATGAACAAATGATACACAATTGCTTGTTAGATTCAGGAGCCTCACACAATTTAATGCCAAAAGCTGTTATGGAAGCTTTAGGTCTGAGTATCACCAAACCTTATCATGATCTGTATGCATTTGATTCCCGAGCAGTGAAGTGTTTAGGTGTAATAAAGGACATGGTTGTCATCCTGGATCAGTTACCTATGAAAAGTGTGATCATGGATGTTGTGGTAGCTGATATTACACCGAAGTTTGGGTTACTTTTATCTAGGTCTTGGGAAAAGAAGGTTGGTGGAACCTTACAAATGGATCTTTCATATGCTACCATTCCTGTGTTTGGTGGAGAAAACAGAATGCTGTACAGAGAGCTGCAGTTTGCTTACATTGTGACAGATGACAAGAACCCTACCAATCATCCACTCTATGCTGTTGATAAAGACCTTGGTACTTGCATGTTACATTTTAGTGAAGAAGACAATACTGCTGGTTTGTTACAAGTTGAGAAAGAACAGCCAGTAAAATACAACAGAGAAGAAGAGGATGAACTGTGGCAATTATATTTTGATGGTTCCTCTTGTAAGGAAGGTATAGGTGCAGGGGTTCTTCTCATCTCCCCTGGAGGTCAAACAGTAAAGCTCATGTATAAGTTGGATTTTATTACTACAAACAATACTACTGAGTATGAAGCTTTGCTACTGGGATTAAAAGTTGCTAAAGATTTGGGCATTCAGCAGATTGCTGCATTTGGCAACTCCGAATTAGTTGTTCAGCAGGTGAAGAGCAACTATCAAGTGAAGCAGGATTTGCTGAAAGTATATCGGAATGAGGTATGGGATATGCTTGAAAATTATTTTGTAGCATTTAACATCACTCATATTCCAAGAGACCATAATCAGACTGCAGATTCATCGGCCTTGGCTGCCACACACTTTAGAATTCCCAAGACCACTCAGTTAAGGTATCCCATAGAGGTGAGGTACATACCATGTGTACCTGATAATGTAAAGAAATGGAAAGTATTCGAAGATGACATTGAAATTAAGAGATTTCTTGAGCTTACTCATGAGTTTTCAAATTCCCTGATTGATCAAGAGGAAGATGAAGGGGATGAACAGTTGGATGAGATTGCTGAAGATGAGATAGCAAGTCATAAAATTATTGAACTTAAAAGTAACTTCATCCCAAAAGTTTTGGTACCTCTATAAAGAATATTCACAAAGGATGATACACCTTCAAATCCTGTGGTTCAGTCTTCAGAAGAGAATGTGGTAGAGTGTAATATTGGTTCTGCAGAACATCCTAGAATGGTCAAAATTTCTAAATCACTTACAGCTGAACAAAGAAACAAGTATATCAAACTACTAAAGGAGCATGTAGATGTTTTTGCATGGTCTTATGAGGAACTAAGAACCTATGATACAGGAATCATACAGCACAAGGTCCCTTTAAAACCAAATTTCAAACCTTTTCGTCAGAAACTAAGGAGGATTAATCTAGCTTTGTTTCCTGTTATTGAAAAAGAAGTGAAGAAGCTGTTGGATGAAAATATCATAGTGCCTCTCAGGTATTCTTCATGGATGGCTAATCTGGTTCCTGTCAGAAAAAAGAATGGAGAAATCAGATTGTGTGTTGACTTCATAAATTTGAACAAATCTTCATTAAAAGATAACTACCCTCTGCCTAAGATTGAACAAATATTGTAGAAATTTGTTGGGGCACAAAGGATCTCAATGGTTGATGGTTTCTCAGGGTACAATTAGATCTCTATGCATATTGATGATAAGGAGAAGACAACCTTTACAACTCCCTGGGGGAATTTTATGTATGACAAGATTCCCTTTGGACTAATGAATGCTGGAGCTACCTTCCAGAGGGCTATGGATATTACATTTGTTGGAGAAAAGGACAAGTTTGTGGTAATCTATTTGGATGATATTACTATTTTCTCATAGTCAGATGATGAACATTTGAAGCATTTGAAGCAGACTTTCCTGAAATGCAGAAAATTTGGCCTGTCCTTGAATCCAAAGAAGTCACACTTTGTTGTACAGGAGGGTAAATTGCTTGGTCATTTGGTGTCTGCTGATGGCATAAGAATTGATCCTGAAAGGGTAAAAGCTATATTGAAGATAAGTTTACCAAGGAGTAAAAAGGATGTCCAATCATTCATTGGTAAAATCAATTTTCTACGTTGGTTTATACCCAACTTTGCTGAAACTATCAAACAGATCACAACCATGCTGAAAAAGGATCAAGAGGTCAGGTGGACCACTGAGGAAAAGAATGCATTTGAGAAAATTAAAGTGGCTCTTACTGAAGCTCCTGCATTAGTAAGCCCAGATTTTACCAGAGAGTTTCTTACATTCTCATTTGCATCAGAAGATACAATAGCAGCTGTTTTATTACAGAAGAATAAAGAAGGACTGGAATAGCCTATTGCATTCTTCAGTAAAATTCTCAGAGATTCTGAACTGAAATACAGTATCTTAGAAAAACAGGCCTATGCTCTGGTAAAGGCTTTAAAATTTTTCAGAATCTATGTGCTGCAGTCTAAAGTTATTTCATTTGTACCTAATGCTATTGTGAAAGATGTGTTAACACAGCCTGATAGTAAAGGAAAAAGAGGCAGGTGGATTGCTAAAATCATGGAGTATGATGTAGAGATCAGACCTACCAAACTTGTCAAGGGACAAGGTTTAGCCAAGCTGCTGGTTGAATCAAATTGTCAGGCTCTAAGATTGCATGTTATGGCTGAAGAAATAACTCAAGAAGAAGATCAAGCATTACTGGAAAAAGAGAAGATCATGGATTATTATTCATCATCAACATGGTATGCAGACATTGTTTATTTTTTGTTTTTTTGGCAATGTCCTAAGCATTTAGATAGGAAATATGCTAGATCCTTAAAGCTTAAAGCCACTAAGTATTGTCTAGTAGAAGATCAGTTGTTCTGGAAGGACCCAAGGTTTATCCTACTCAAATGTTTGGACAAATCTGAAATTGGAGGAGTGATTTATGAATCTCATGAGGGTGCTTGTGGAGGGCACAAGTACTAGAAGACAATAGCATACAGAATTTTAAGAGCTGGATAATATTGGCCTTCCTTGTTTGCAGATGTTTATTAGCAGGTAAGAGCCTGTATCCCTTGTCAGAAGTTTGCTAGAAAACAAAAATTGTTGTCTTTGCCCCTGAAACCTATTGTAGTTAATGCTCCTTTCCAGCATTGGGGTCTAGATTTTATTGGAGAAATAAACCCAACTTCCTTAGGACAGCATCGATGGATTCTGAATGCAACAGACTTCTTTACCAAATGGGTGGAAGCTATCCCTACTAGGAACGCTACAGACAAAGTTATCATGGAATTTATTGAAGAAAATATTCTTAGTATATTTGGCTGTCCTCATAAATTAGTAACAGACAATGCAAAGGATTTCAAGTCCAAAGCAATGGAGGCCTTTTGTGAAAGGAATGGCATCCTACTGAAGCATTCAACTCCTTACTATCCCCAGGGTAATGGTTTGGCTGAATCCTCAAATAAGAACATCATTCAGAGTATCAAGAAGTTACTTAAGCATAACAAGAGATCATGGGATTCAATGCTGAAGTATGCATTATGGGATGATAGGATAATAGTGAAACAAGTAATTGGAACTTCTCCCTTTCAATTAGTTTATGGTACAGAGGCAGTTTTCCCTATTCAATTGGGAATCCCAGTGATGAAGTTTCTCCAGAATTCCCAAGAGGAGCCAAATGATATGCAGAAAAGAATTTATGAAGTGATAGAGTTGCAGCAGAGCAGGGAAAAGGTGGATGAAAAGGCACAGTTGTATAGATTGAAGATCAAAAGTAGATTTGACAGGAACATCAAAGAAAATACTTTCTCAGTTGGTGATATGATTTTAAGGTGGGATGCAAGGAAAGAGCAAAAAGGTAAGCATGGTAAGTTTGACAACCTCTTGTTTGGCCCTTTCCTAGTTTCTAAAGTTTTGGAGAATAATACTTTTATCCTGTAGTCTTTGGAAGGTGAGGAGTTGTCCAGTCCTGTTAATGGGCGATTCCTAAAGCATTTTTACAGTTTATAAGGATATTTTCACTTTTCATTGTACATATCGGTGTGACTGAAATATAATAAAGACTCCATAGCCCAATGGAAATTTTGTACAGAAGTAGATAGCAGACAGAAGGCACTGGTCTACAGGTTCTTGAAGCCTCACAGGGAGGACTTCATCCTGCAGCTGGAGCCAGATGTTAAGTCATGAACTTGTTTCTTTTAATTTTATATTTTGATTGCCATTTTATTCTAAGTGTGCTTATTTGCTTGAGTTTGTTCTTTTACTTACTTTGGAAAATTTTTGGTTTTTAGTGAAATTTTCAAGTTTTTGCCTTTAGGTTTTTTGTTTGTTTTTCTTCCTTTAGTTTTTGAAGGGTTTTAAAGGCCATTATGGTGAATAATGGGTTCACAAACAACATTATGAACATAATTTATCATTTACACCTCACTAAAAATGGAAAAAATGGTTAAAACAACGCCAAAATTGAATTCAAGTTATTCTTGTAGCGCAACCATGAAAAATTAACACAGTGGCGCTACAAGAATATCGCGCGAGCCGAAATCACCGTTTTTTAAGCTGAATTGTTGCATGATTTCGATTCCTAAGTGACTAATTGCATGTTTTAAGGATTTTGATACGTGTTGCTCCAGTAATCATCATGAAAACAGGTGGAGTTCGAGTCGTGGAAGAGATCATGGTGATCATCAGCTAGAACTCAGCATATCATGACACATAGAGGCATAGACCAAGTTTGATGTGAGGGAAGTTATTCCATACATGCATTACAAAGCTGAAGACTTAGTGGTGCGATGACATTTGCCTAAAAACCGGAAGTTACAGTTACAGAGAAGAGCTGGGGTTTTCACCGTCACGCAGAGGATTTAGGGCTTTCTTGTTTCGCCACCTGGAATCTAATTGGACACCTGAAGACACTTGTATAGCTAAATTGAACAATCAGACAGCGCAAGCAGTGGTTTTAAAATTCTACAGCTCGACAAGAATAAGGTATTCCACATTAAACTGATAGTGGCTGTTAAATTGGGGCTTTCATAGTAAAGCTTTTTTTGTTAACATTGGTTAAGGAGAACGTTAATGTATGCTTTTAAAAACATTCTTGTCGAAGAGATATCGGTCTATGAGGTTATTAGATGTGTTGGTGAGTGACTAGTTGCAAAATAGCAGTGTTTATTGAGCATGACCTTGTCAAAGCCTGAAAATGTGGTGATGTGAAGAGCTGTACAGTCTGTGGTGACCCAGGTTTCATGGATTCAATGGTTACTTGTAACTAATACAATAAGTGAGCTGATCATATCAAGTGCTTGAAGACCTAGTCCGATTGCATGCTAGAAAGCTGACTAGTTTTGTTGTTAAATCGAACTTGGGACAGAAAATGAACAAGACATAAGGTTGCTCTCATTATCATTATAACACACGGTTGTCTTCATACAGTCTGGAGATGGTCTAGTATCTAAATGAGCAGCTGGGATGATAGCTAGTTTCAGCAGCAGTTTTAGTGAAGAGTGTGGAGCACTTTGTGACCTAAATCACTTGAGCCTGTGGTAAAGCTTATCCTGCATTGAAAAACAAAAAGAAAACAGTCAAGGAATATTGAGGAAAGCTGATTATCAAAACCTTAGAGGTTTGAGGAGGAAAAAGCAGCTGTTAGGTCATTAACAGAGCCCTAGAAGTGCACAGAATTCAGCCATTGAAAGCAGATGGGTAAAAGTGGAAAAATAAATAGGGCTGAGCCTACTGATTTAAGCTGGATTGATCAATTCCCAGGTTGTATAGAGCTTTTCTAGAATGCTGGGTGGCTATATTTATTCAAAAAGATCGATGGTTACAACACTGAGGTCTCTTATCAATTTGCCAAAAGCTATAACCAAGACATGATAGTTTTTGATACACTGAGGTTCAAGTTGACTATGGAGCTAATTGCTGAAGCTACAGGAATCAGAAATGAAGGTGAAGCATGGTTCAAAAATTTGCCTTTCACTTTTAATGCCCAGAGGTACCTTTTACCGGGTATTACTCCAGACTGGAGCAAAGGAATACTAATCCAAAATTTCAGAAGTGAGTGGGTGGAACCCATTAGAATCTTACAAAGCTATATCACCTATGAAGGTAGATATGCCTATGTCTTCAAATACCATTTTAGGTTTTCTACAGCATTTGGTTGGTGAATCCAAAATGAACCTTCCTTTCTTCTTGTTCAAAAGTCTACAGAAGATTTCAAGTAGAGTCAAGGGGCATCAGGATCATACTTCACAATCCATCTTCCACCATGGTTTGATTAAGCTCATCATTAGTACTGCTCTACAAAAGGAAATGAAGACATGGAATTATTTTCTTTTCTGGACTGGTTTTCAAATCAAGCAAGAGGAGCAGCAAACCAAAAAACAGGTGGATAAGGAGAAAACCCTAGTTAGGAAACTAGGTTAGAAAATCAAAGTTGAAGACAAGAAAAATATTAAACTTGAAAAAGCACCAAAGCCCTTGAAGGATGACAATGAACCTCAAAAGTTTTCAGCTGACAGTAAAGGTAAATATTCACTGTTTACACAAAAGGAGGATCAGCCTGTGCAGGATAGGGCAACAGCAGAAGCTGTCATGAAGGAGAATACTGTTGTCACAGAGCATATTGCTATAAAATAAGAAAGCATCCAGGTCAGGCAAAGAAGCCCAATCACTATCCTATCAGAGGATGAAGGTTATCTATTAGAGGAAGATGAATCCATTGCCAAAACTGAAGCTAGGGTTGGTACAGGTAAGGAATTTTCCACTCTAGAAAACAAGATAGTCAGACCTAGGAAAAAGAAGAACAGGATTGAAGTCATGGAGTTTTCTACAGTCAAACACCAAGGAAGAAGCTTGAAGATGATGGGATAATTGGCCCCAGTTTGGAGGCCTAAAACCAGGCCAAGAAATAAGTTAAGGTTGAGTATGAAAAAACTACTTAATCCTAACTTGAATACCAAAGAAGTGACTGTTATCGATGATGATTCTTCAGATGAAAAACCAAATATTGACAAAGTGAGCAGTAAAAGGAAGAAAGAAGCAGTTGTAAGAAGTTTAGTTCTTCATCCTGCAAAAGGAAAAAAGTCATTATAGTAAGTAGAAGATTCAAGTCACATCGAGACTAAGCTATGTGCAATATTTGTTGAATTAAGAAATGAACTATTGAAACAACAATAGAAAAAAGAAACTGAAGTTTCTTATGATGAAGACCAGCTGTTAATAGATGAAACTATACCTAAGGAAACAGACACTCAGGAAAACCCTAGTATTCCTGATATTTCTACAGATCTGTTAGAAGAATATGCATACATTTTCAGGAAGCTTAATATACCATGGATGCCGAGTGATGTACAAGATACCACAACAGGGAAGATTTTTGATTCAGACAGGGAGAACCTGCAAAGAACTATTAAACAGTACAAACATCAAATGGATTACATGCAGGAAGTGAATGATGGGCTGATCCTAGCAAACAGAAGACTTAGGGAGGATTTGCAAGAAGTTAATGAGCATTTTCAAGAGTTGACTGCAGTATCCAAAGAAGCCCTAAAGAGGAAGAGAGCCACTGATTTGCATTGTGCAGATTTGAAGTTGAGTGTTGAAATCCTACAGAAGAAGAATGAAGAACTCACAAGAAGGTTAGCAGACATGGAAGAGGAGCAAAAGAGAGCCAAGAAGAAGGCTCAAGCTTTAGATGGAATAGCCTTACTAGCTGAGGCTGCAAAAGATCTTTAAGTTTGTTAAGTCAGTCAATTGTTTGTTATGTTTTTGAGGAATATTTTGGTTAGTTAGTCTTTTGTTAAGTTTTTGGGAAGAAATATTCTATTTTGTAAATATAATCTCACTTTATCCCATCGATGAGTTGGTTGAGGGCAGTTAGGGTTTAGACCCTAACTGATTTTGTAAAAGAAGTATTTAGATAGATGAGAAAGAGAGTAAAGGGTTCGATTTTTGGGAGGACTTCATGAGGTATTTTGGACTTGCTTGTGAGCTAAGTATCATAACTCTTATATGTATTTGATGATAGATTATGAAATATATGATCCTTTTCACCCTTTAGTTTGTATGTTGGCTTCATTTTTTACTTGTTTAGTTGCTTAACTGATAAATTCATTGCTGGTCTATGTTTGTATGCTGGTAATGCTTATATTTTATGAATGAACTTCAATATCATGTTCTGTTGGATTCTGGTGATTATATGATGCATCTCTATCTTTCCTTGCTTATGATTCAGTTTTTATTTGGTTCATGAGTGTATTCCCTGTTTGTCACCAAATTTACAACCAAGAAAACATTTCAAAAACCCTAAAACCTAGTTTACTTTATTAAGTTTTTTTTTAGATTGTCTTGGCTTGTTTCTTTATAGCCTGGAAACAATTTCTGACACAAACAGGTGCAATTGGAGGAACATGAGAAGGTGGAGGTGGATTTTCATTCTCATTATCATCATCAGAAACTAGAGTTGGAAACCTGTCAAGGAAGTTGGAAGAAGAAGAAAAAGAAGGCACAATCACCAAATTAGGCTCACAGGCCAAAGATGGCACACCTGCAAAGTTAGGCTCACAGGCCAAGAGTTTTTCATAAAATTTAACATCTCTTCTAATGATTATATCATGAGAATGTGGCTGAATAAGTCTATACCCTTTTACATATTCAGAATATCCAACCAATATGCACTTTTCACTTTTAGGCTGCAATGCTTTTTGTTTTTCATCCGGAACGTGAGCCCATGCTTCACAACCAAACACACAAAAGTGACTTACATCTGGTTTAATTTTACTCCATGCTTATTCCAGTGTTATACCCTGTAAAACATTAGTGGGTGTGCGATTAACTATGTAATTTGCACAATTTATGGCCTCAACCAAATATTGAAGACTTAGTCCCTTAGATTGGATCATACAATTAGCCATTTCTTTTAAAGTGCGGTTCTTCCATTCAGCTACACCATTTTGTTGTGGTGTATATGGAACAATGTGCTATTGTTGGATTCCTTGTTCAGTGCAAAAAGTAGTGAACTTGTTGTTAACATATTCTCCTCCATTGTCAGATCTTAACTTAATAATTTGATGACCAGATTGTTTTTCAACAAGGGCCTTGTAGGCCAAGAACATGTTAAATACTCCGCTTAATTTTTATAAAGTAAACCCAAGTGTGTCTGGAGTAGTCATCAATGAAAGTTAAGAAATATTTGAAACCAGAAAAGGAAGCAGATGGAAGAGGGCCACACTAGTCACTATGCACAAGCTCCAAGGGAACCGAGGGGTGCCAAGGGGCACATTTGTCAAAACTGTCCTGATAATGTTTTCTGAGTACACAACCGGAACAAACACCATCCTTGCAAGATACCAGCAGAAGACTAGTCACCATATTGTTTTTACATAGTTGTTGCAATGAGCGATAATTTAAGTGACCAAATCGCTCATGCCAAAGTTTGCTCAAGTTATCACTATGAGCAACAAAAACTGAAGGAAAAGATGATGACCCAAAGTTGTTAAATTTGTACAACCTGGTAATATCATCAACAGTTCTAGTAGCAAGGATATTTTGAGGATTTTTAAAATCCTTGATTACAACTTGCTAAGGTGTAAACGTCACAGTTTTACCTTCACCTGAATGAGTAATCTGATAGATTGATAACAAATTGCAGGAAATTTTTGGAACACTTAGTACATCACTGAAATGACCATTTTCTACTGGAAATGTTCTAGATCCTACAACACTTAGAGATCTATCATCACGAACAAATATTTGTTTGGTGTTACATTCATGCATAGTAGAAAATATGGCTTTATCCTTGGCCATATGATAAGATGCTCCAGAATCAATCAGCCATTCAATTGAAGTAGAAGAAGAAGATGTAGTATAAGAGTAACCAGAAGCACAAAGTGCATGTCCATGAGAGGTAGATTTGGAAGATGAATCTAGGTTGATGTGGTGCTTCTTCATTGCTGCTTCCAAGGACGCCATCTTCTTAAAACACTTCGATTCATCATGATTATCTTTCCCACAAAAATTGCAATGACGCTCAGTCTTCTTTCATTTTTGCTTGGATCATTTGTCATTTTTTAAAGAAGGAGTTGAATGACAGGGTTTGGGACCCTTTTTGTTTTGCTTATTATTGCAAAAATTCTGTTTCTTGGGAGGCTTGGACTTTTCTTTCTGTTGAGACAATAAGGCTTTCCCAGATGTATATGCATTGTTAATTATTCCAAGATGAATGAGCTTATGTTGCTCTCTAATTAAGGAATCAAAAAAGGATTCAAGGCTAGGATCTTAATAGCTAGCTGTAGTCAAGGATTCTTTCATGGAGTAGAATGTAGATACAAAAACAGAATATGCAGGTCCATGTTTTGAAAAAATATGATAAATACATTGTTTGTCTTCTTTCTTAATCTTGCATTCTGCACATAATAATATAAGAGTTTTTTACTTAGATAAATAGTCTTGAATTCATGAATAATCATTTGGATTCAAGGAAAGCAACTCATTCTCAAGTTGATGACCCCAAATTTCATTGTGTTTACCAAACACAGATTCCAATTTTTCCCAAGCGAGATTAGGTTCATCAATTCCAGATATGTGGAATCGCAAATCAGTAGAGATTGACATCCCAATAAATCTACGAGCTTCATCACATCTATTTTCCCATTTAATTTTCTTATCATCATCAGTGGGTTCTGTTTCTTTCCTTGAGGTTATCCCAAAAAGTCCCCTACTTCACAGAACTTCCTCCATGCGAGATTTCCATGAGAAATAGTTAGAACTTGTAAGTATAATATCACAAGGGGTGGCCATACTATAAAATAATAGTTGAAATAAGAGAAACTAACTATCCATATGCAAATATCTTGAAAAAATATGTGGTTTTAAAAAAAACGGCACTTAAAATGGATTCTGGATGATGAAGTTATGCTTGATCAAAGAAAATGTTGAAGATGTCCCCAATAGTGACGTGGCAGATATTAACTTGACCAACTAAAAAAAAGAAGCCCCCTCTTCCCAAGATCAACCTTTGACAATCACTTTTACAATAAAATTGCTTTGAAGTGAATCACTTTTGTAGAATAAGTGATGTTCACTTTTACAATAATGTGACTTTTAAATAGTGCGGCAATAAATTAAAAGACTTAAGTGACTCACTTTTATTTTATTTTATTTATGTGAGATGCACTTTTACAATAAAATAACTTGAAAATAGAAATTGCATGCACTAAAAAGTAGCTTAATAAGACTTGAACTCAAGACCTATTAAGTAATAAATCAACTTTGGACCAAGTGAGCTAAGTTTAAAAGGTACGTAAAATAATGGAAAGAGGAAGAGAACTTCTTTTTATTTTTATTTTTTTAACTCTTCTCTCTCGTTCTTCGTGCTTGCTTTCTTTTCTTGCAAATCACAAAAAAAACAAAAAAAAAATTTCCACACAATGGGGTTAGATCTTGGTTAGCTTACCCAGAAAGTCTACGTTTTCAAGTTTTCTCGTTGTTTCTAATTTGATGTGATCGCACAAGGTGCACGGCAAAGAGCATACATAGCCGAGAAGACAAGAAAAACTTTCCCTTACTGTTTCTGATTCGCCGCGATCGTGCAAGGTGCATGGAAAAGAGCATACACCGTCAAGGAAGGAAACATTCAGAGACTAAAACAGAAAATATCTAATAATAAACTGATAAAATATGAGAGATATAAAAAAATTCATCACTATAACATTATACCTTCAGATTTGTCAATTTGGGTGTTTCTAGAGAAAACGAAAACAGTTTTTGGTGAAACGAAAACTATTTCCCAATGGAAATGGTGCTCCGGACATAATGGAATAGCTCCCATAGGCCAAAAATGCATATAAAATCTAGAAACAAAAACCCTTTCAAACTTTCAGCGACACTGGTTCCAGATCTTGATCAAAACCAAAAACAGCTCCTCATAAAAGCTCTAATACCATGTTCGGGTACACAGGGTACTCCCAAAATACTGATCACCTTCAGCAACTGATTCACACAAATAGACAATAGATCAACACACCGATGTTTGTCACATGGTTAAAACCCTCGAGAGAGAAACAGTCCATGGCCCCAGCCAAATAGCTACTTTGAGCAATTTATTATGCAAAAGAAAGAAAGTTACATATGAGCTTCTCATAATCGATCAACTAGCCAAGAACCCTCTATGATCTTTAAATAGATATCATAGATCAATCGGGTGTTAAGCCACAAATCAATGGTAGGTTTGATCTAAGAGAAGTTAAACCGTCAGATCACTCTATGTCTAGAACATATTGTGACCATCGGATTAGAATATTTACAAATGCATACTAATGCATACTAAAGAAACACACTTTTACCTAACAAATATATTACACAAGTTTATCTTAGCTAACTCCTAAGTGTCTAAATATCCTAACAACCCATGCATTGGTGAAACTAAGGAGTGGTGCAGACGGCAAAAACGCTCATGTTCCCACGATCCTCGTTCTACAAAAAACTATCAGGAAAACACTCATGCCGAGAGCTAGGAAAACAATGACCTGGGGAAGGTAGGGAAAACCCATGGCCTTAGCTAAAAATGGATAGAGCAATGCTTCATCACTCAAGGTAAAAACAAGAGAAAAACTCTGACCTTAGGGTCTAAATACTCTCTGCGAAGACGCAAAACCTAACCCTACCAAGTCGTCGCAACAAAACCTCCTCGAATATTTCATTCTCCATAATAGTGATGGAATTTCATATGTGCTCAGGAGTTTCTTAGCAGAACAAAAACTCTCATTCCACATTATTCCCTTCATTCCCATGCGATTCCATGCTTGGTTGAGAGTAAAGGAGTCGGGTGGAGTTACCGTGCTTAGTGGATTTCCTTTTCCTCTGGGCGTGTCAATGCCTGTCATGGTGCTTCTTCCTTTCAACCAACTCAAATGATATTCCACATACCAATGCGAGGGAGGCTTCCTTGCTAAATTCTTCTCCAAACCTACGCGATAGTGCTTGTCCCATGCCACCTTGAAGATTTTGATTTCCATTCTCTCACTTCGAGATTTCTTAATAAAGATGCTCTCCTCCCATTGAAGCATCCCCTGCCGACTGAGACAGGTATTGAACACCATGGATGGGGAGTCACTTTGGAATCACAAGTACCTTTTCTGTACATAATCATCAATATCTAAGTTGTCGGCCATATCCATATCGTACTACATGATCGATTCGACATGCCTCCAACGTCCTTCCCCTCCCATGAAAGAGCCTTTGCGCGTGTACTTGAGGATGTGGATATGTGGGGGAGGTGCTATCCTCTTCCCTAGAATGCAGCCTACCTACAACCTACCCCCTGTCATCATCCTACTACTCACTTGCATCCGATATTAAAAAGGTTTGATAAAGAGAAAATAGAGAATAAATCTAGTAAATATCAGTGGGATCTAATGGAATGAGGTGGAGAAAAAATTACTTCAGCTACTAAAACTCCTTAAAAATCAACCATGACTCATGAAGAAAATGAATAAATGTGTAACCAACTATCCAATTTGGAGGCGAGGTTAATGTACTGAATGGTAGGCCAGTGACACCTGTTTAATTGGTAAACAAAAAAATAATATATAAAATAATTTGAAACATATGGACAATAAAGAGGATCTCAAAGTTATGAAGGTGGTATTTTTGAATGATAGGAGACATCTCTTTCATCATATTTCATCTCCTCAAAATGAGGATAAGGAAAAAAAGAGGGACATGTACCAATCACAAATTGAGAAAATTGGAAAACAATTAGAGAATAAGAGGTTTGAGTCCCTGACAATTAATAATTTATCACATTATCATGATTTTAACTTAGGACTAAGAAACTACTTCATTCCAAATCCTACCAAATCTATAAGAAAGGTAAGGGGATGTGGTGCCCCCAATTCGAACACCAGGGTCCACATTAGGACCAATGGCCCCACACTAGGAGATAGTAGTAGTGATTTCAGGTATGTCAAATGTAAAAGGACACTAACTCAAGAGAACATAAAGAGACTCAAGTAATCACCATCCCAAAATTCAAATAGCGCACAAAGAGCACACCCCTAAGTAAATCTAAGTCAGATGCAAACACGGCAAGAGGGAGGATAAGTGAGCTCCTGAATGCAGCAGTTATGTCTCTCCTATGAGAGGCCTGAGACTCCCATACACTACAAGCGGAGATGTGTAACCAATTATAGTGGCCCTAAACTTCGATGCATATAGAGACTATGTTTTCTGATCCCTACCTAGCCAGGACACTCACAGAATAACCTCTTTAAGTGCCCCCTATGGTACCTAGGTAAGGAAACTAAGGTCACCCCAATATAACCAATTCTCAGGAAGACAATCACATGAGGGATCTACCATATGGGTAGGGTAACAAAGCCCAAAGGTACCACAAAATTCCCCAGATATGAATAAGATCCTAGACATATCTTCAGCATTGCATAGCAAGTGGAAAGGGGATATCCCCACCACAAACATGTGTGTTGCCTCGTTATTAACTCCCATGTAAGAGGAGCCTTTTGAGAAGACTAATTATATCAATGATTTCTCTTCTGGTGTGGATATACACCTAATTGTTCTATTTCATAGTCTTAGAAAAATTTACTCACAACACCCTATTTCAAGACTCTACAACCTAAGCTTGTTGGTGCACCTCTATCAAATAAAAATGTGTAATTAATTTTAAGTTAAGTGTTAATTTTAAGGGCTGTGATTACTCAAGGGTAATGAATGTGCAACTAGCTATATTATGACTTAGTAGTGAAATACATATGCGCACCTAAAAAAATAATGCCAAGTGCAATTTGTTTTTAAATATGAAAAATGGGTACGCCACTACATGAAATGCACAAAAAATCATTCCAAACGCCAATGCAATCCTTCCTATATGAAATCCTAAATGCAACTCTCATCCAAGCAATCCATTGCAAGTACCATTCATGTTGTTCATTAATGATCATACAAGGATGACTTGGGTGACATTCCTCAAGAAAAAATCTGAAGCCTTTGCAAAGTTTAAAGCTTTTAAAGCACTAGTTGAGAAGAAACAAATCTCAAAATTAAATGTCTAAGGTCAAACAATGGTGGTGAGTTTACCACAAATGAATTCAATTATATTTGTGAAACTCATTGAATCAAAAGGAAGTTTTCACCCCAAAAAATCCTCAACAAAATGAAGTAGTTGAGAGAAAGAACATGACAGTTCAAGAAGCATCCAAAACCATGCTCAATGAAGCTAAAATTCCAGACAATTGTTGGAGAGGACAGAGGACAACTTAAAGTAAAAAATGACAAAACACCTTATGAGATATGGTTTTGTAGACCAGCATCAGCCAAGTACTTTAGATTCTTTGTAAGTAAGTCCTACATAAAGAGATATGATGATAATCTTGGAAAATTTGACTCCAAGACAGATGAAGGCATATTTCTTAGATATTCATCCACCAAAAAGGAATACAAATTTTACAATCTAAGATTACACGAGATCATAGAAAGCGAAAGTGTAATTGTCGATGACAATAAACCAAGAAATATTGAAGTTCAAGAAAGGGAGGATGATGAAGAGAAATATGGAGATTCTCAAAAGGAGGAATTTTTAAAGGAATAAAAAGACATAGGTTCTCGAAGGAATCTATAAAAGAAGAAGATGAATATGACATTTCTCAAAAGAAGGAGGTCTTAGAACGAAAGGAAGAAAGTGAAGATGAAGACTCTCCTAGATTTGATACAAAAATTCCATCTAGAAGAATTCAAAAGAATCATCCTAAATTCTAATCATAGTTGACAAAGATGCAGGAGTTAGTACAAGAATAAGACTAATGTTTCAAGAAAAAGCATCAATATCATTGGTTGAACTAATTTTTTTTGCAGAGGATAGAAAAAATAATGATTGGATCAGCGCCATAACTGATGAGATGGATGAAATAGAGAAAAACCAAACTTGGGAACTTGTCCCAAGACCAAAAGGAATGAGTGTTATGGGGACCAAATGGATCTTAAAAAAAACATTTAATGAGGTGTTGCTGCTACAAACACCATCCCAATTTTTTTATGTTTTACGGCCCCCCACTTTTTCTTGGAAGTTCTAGTTTCAAAGCCTTAAAAGTCTACCTTGGTTCTTCGGGATTTTTTCTTTATAACTTAGTTTTGCAAGCTGTTTTGTTAAAATCAGAACTCTTTTTTTTCACCCGATGCATCGAATGAACTCATGGAGTTTATCCGATGTAGCAGAAGAGTTACTTGAAGGCTTGTTGAACCATTGTTTTCACGCTTTTCGGAAAACTCACAAGAGTTGGCCGATTCATCAGATCAACTTTTGTCTGTGTCATCAATGATATCAAAGAACATTTTTTGATGCTTTCCGGATGGTTGTTAGCAGTATTTCTGATACATCGGGTTGATTTGTTGGTTTAGTTCCCAATGTCCATGGAATATTTCTATGTTTCCCACCCGTTGTTCCAGTTATTTATCCTTGAGTCTTCCAAAGAGTTTATTGATGAATCACTTGTCGACGCTTCAAATGCATAATCAGATGTGAGACCAATAATATTTCAAGTATTTTTTCGATGCCAATGCAGGTGGTTAATGGCTATCTTTACCGATGAATATTTTACCCCATTCTGGCAGGATAAGTATGTAGTTGTCCGATCATGTCAAATCTTTTCTTTTTTTCCACCTGAAGCCATCGTTTCACATCTCAGATATTTTTTGATACTTTTCCTTTTGGTGTCTGAATCCTCTTTAAGTCTTTTTAAGCCCCTAAGGAGGCACATTATAGTTATTGTTCACCATTTGAATCTGTGAGGAGTTGTCAGCCATTGGGCGGATCCAGTGAGCTATGACCACACCTATTCCAGCTTCTTTAGTAGCCAAGTAGGATCTCAACCTTGTTACTTGTGTTGATATTTCACATTGCATGCTTTTGTTCCCTATAGGTCCATGGAGATCAGTGTGAATTATCTCTAGTGGTTGTGATGTTGTATGATATTTTATCTTAAATCTTTCCTTTGTTTGTTTCCCATGAAGCAAATATATACAAACATATTTTGGAGGTTTTATGATCTTTGGTAATTTTATTATGGCTCCCTTCTTACTTACTTTTACAATATTGTCAAAGTTCAAGTGCCCCATCCTTCTATGTCACAACATGCTTTCATCAATCTGACTCATATAACATCGTTCTTCATTTTCTAGGATGTACACATTGCTTGGAGTTCTCACCGTAGTCCCAACAAGTTTTCTTGAATTTTTCTTCTTGATTTCACACTTCTTAGAAAAAAAAATGCAAATGTTCCCTTGATCACAAGTTTGACTCACACTTAGGATATTTCGTTTAAGTTTTATACTAACAAAACATTTTGAGATAACATTTAGGATCTTATTTGAGAGAATAACAAGCACAACAATCAATCACAAGAGACAATGAACACAAATATTTTCCTCGGGGAAACCATAAAGGAGAAAACACCACAACTCCCTCAGAGATAGAATCAACACCAAAAGTAAAACCCAAATATACAAAGATGATCTCCTGACAACGGTAGTATCTCTCTCTCTCTCTTTCCCTGGCTTCTTCTCTCTCTCTCTCTCAGTTATGCGCTACAACTAAGTGTCTGTGTCTATGTGATAAATAGAGAGGATCACTCTCTATTTATACTAATTCTTGACTTGACATTAAATCACTAGGGCTGACTTTTCTAGGAGAGTCTAATAACCCTAGTGTCCCACAACTGCGGGGACTTTAACCCTTGAACAATAAGGAGGGTTACCTTCAATTAATTTACATGACTTGTTTACTTTATTGATTCTCCCGATAGGATCATCGAGGTATGACATGACATAATTACATCACTGATACTCCCAATAGGGACATTGGGGTATAATATACAAGTGAGTTCATTACGAAGTTACAAATACATCAACACTCCCTCTTAACTAGGAAGGTATTCTCTCGATACAATTTATCAGCACAAGTATTTTTCTATGGGTCATCATTGCATCATCATCAAGTCCTCATCATCAAGTCATCATCATCAAGTCATCATCATCAAGTCTGGATCATCACTGGATCATCATTAAGTCTGAATCATCATTGGATCATCACTGGATCATCATCAAGTCTCAATCATCACTGGATCATCATCACTACTTCCTCTATCTCAAACAAATGGTGTTATCTCTCAATTCTACTCGTCACAGGAAGTTCTACAGAGCCAGCCCTTTCTCATGCTGGTTGTAGGCCTAGCCTTTATATAGGTATTCATAATCTTCAACACTTATATCTAACCATGGAATGAACCATGTCAGAAAGGCTCATCCAGCAATTACATCTGACAATGGGAGGAACACATCCAAGAACCATGTCAGAAAGGCACACCCAACACTCACATCTAACCATGGGAGGAACACATCCAAAACCCATGTCAAAAAGGCCCAGCACTCACATTTGACCACATCTTTTCAGAAAGGCTCTGCACTTACATCCGGCCTTATATTGTTAGAAAGGATCTACACTTACATCCAACCTCATCTTGTCAGAAAGGATCTGCACTTACATCCGACCTCATCTTGTCAGAAAGGCTCTGCACGTACATCCAACCTCATCTTGTCGGAAAGCCTCTGCACTTACATCCAACCTCATCTTGTCAAAAAAGATCTACACTTACATCTGATCATGTGGGAACACATCCCACAATCACATTAGAATGGCTCTGCACTTATATCTGATCATGTCGGAACACATCCCGAAATCACATCAGAATGGATCTGCACTAATCATGTGGGAACGCATCCCGCAATCACATCATAATGGCTCTGCACTGATCATGTGGGAACACATCCCACAATCACATCAGAATGTCTCTGCACTGATCATGTGGGAACACATCCCACAATTACATCAGAATGTCTCTGCATTGATCATGTGGTAACACATCCCACAATCACATCACAATATCTCTGCACTTATCACATGGGAACACATCCCACAATCAAATCAAAATGTCTTTGGACTGATCATGTGGGAACACATCCCACAATCACATCAGAATATCTCTGCACTTACATTTGACCATGTGGAGCCCAACCTTCCACCATGTCAGAAAGGCTAACAGGCACATCTATTCCCTTTGGGGAAACCTCAATCTAGAGAACACCAAGATTCTCACTGAAGTACTCAAACTTTACTCTAGATAATGGTTTGGTCAGCACATCAGCTATCTGCTCGTCCATCGCAACATATTGGGGCTTCACTGCTCCTCTCTGCACCATATCCCTGATATAGTGATATTTTATCTCAATATGCTTTGACTTGTCATGGAACACTGGGTTCTCTGAAAACCTCACACAAATTTTCTTGTCGCAATATATACAAGTAGCATCCAGCTAGAGATCAAATAAGTTAGACAGTAGATTTCTCAACCACACTGCCTCACAACTAGCCAAACAAGCTGCAACATACTCTACTTCAGCTGTACTTAGTGCCACATAGAATTTCTTCCTGCTAAACCAGGAGATCACACCTGATCCCATACTGAAGCAACACCCTGAAGTGCTCTTTATCAATGGCACTACCTACCCAATGCGAATCCACATAACCTTCCAGGTTAATCTTCTAATTTTCCTTATACTTGAGCCCATATTCAACTATACCCTTTAGGTACCTCAGAATATGCTTTCTAGTAATCAGGTGAACATGTCTCGAATCTGTTAGGAATTGGCTCAATGTGTTCATAGCAAAGCAAATATCTGGTGTCATATTCGTCAGGTACATCAAGGACCCAATCATTTGATGATACATTGTAGCATCGACCAAATATGATGAAGCATCACTCAATAGCTTTAGATTCGATGCCATAGGTGTGGTCATGTCCTTGCAATCCAACATCCTGAATCTCTTCAGGATCTCAACCGCATACTTCCCTTGTCCTAGGGAGATTTTGTCTGCATTTTGCCACACCTCCATGCCTAGAAAGTAATGCATCATACCCAAGTCATTCATCTCGAACTCAGCAGCCAGCTTCCTCTTTGTGTCAGCAATCAACCCATATGTACCTATTAAAAACAGGTCATCTACATATAGTAGGAGCATCACTGGGTTCCCTTCTTCAACCTTGTAGTAAAGGTTGGAATCTGCTTTACTTTTGGTAAAGCCCAAACTAGTCAGGAAGCTATTAACTTTGTTGTACCACGTCCTGGGTGCTTGTTTCAAACCGTACAGGGATTTCTTAAATTTACACAGATGAGTCTTCCTATTATGTGTCTCAAATCTTAGTGGATGCTCCACATATACTTCCTCTTCTACTACACCATTCAAGAAAGTTGTCTTGACATCCATCTGGTATACTTTCCATTTCATTACTGCAGCTAAAGAAAGAACTAATCTGATGGAAGTATATCTGGATATAGGTTCAAAATCCTCTTCATAATCTATCCCTTCTTTCTGAGAGAATCCACGAGCCACAAATATTGATTTATATTTCTCTATGCTACCATATGCAGCATGCTTGATATTATAGATCCATTTGGAAGTCACAACAGACTAACCCTCTGGTCTTGGGACAACATCCCAAACACCATTCTTCATGATCCACTGATACTCCTTGATCATAGCATCCTTCCATTCTTTATTTTATGTTGCTTCTTCATAGTTGGAAGGTTCTTTATCAATGATGTCACATAATAGGGCTACATATCCAGAGTAGGACCTAGTTATATTCCTCTGTGCATTTCTTCCAGAGCCCCATATATCTCTGCACCTTGGATAGCCTCTCTTACCCATGCAAGTTTCCTCATGTGAGGATTCATCTCCTGAGGTGGATCTACAGGTTCTTTAGGTTCTTCTATTTCTCGATCTTCTTCTAGATTTGCTTCATCCATGGTTGTATCTCGAATCCTGGGTATTTTAGTTTCTTCAGGATATTCAACTAGTCTCTTCCTGAATTTGTTGTAAGTTGTATATTCATCAAATGATACATCTCTGCTGATGTCGATCTTCTTGAATCCTAGGAAGTATATTCTGTAAGCCTTCGAGCTTTTAGAGTATCCCACAAATATATCCTTCTTTCCTCAAGGATCTAACTTTGTCCTCTTTTCTTTTGGAATGTGTATGTACACTAGACATCCAAATATTCTGAGATAACTGAATTCTAGTTTCTTTCCGAAAAACACTTCTTCAGGTGTCTTGTTCTAGAGTACTCTATGTGGAGTATAGTTCTGTACATACACAGCTATCCTAGAAGCTTCTTCCCATAAATGCATAGGAATATCTTAATCATGGAGCATTGCCTTTTCTACTTCCACGATTGTTCTATTCTTCCTTTATGCAACCCCATTCTGTTGTGGATTATATGGAGTGGTCAAATCCCTCCTAATCCCTAAATATCTGCATAATTCCTTGAATTCATTTGATGTGAATTCTCTACCATTGTCTGATTGAAAAATATTGATCTTCTTCTCTGTGTGGTTTTTTATCAAGGATTTGAATTCCTTGAACTTGCTGAATACTTCATCTTTTTTCTTCATGAAGTATATCCATGTCTTCCTAGAAAAATCATCAATGAAATAAACATAGTATACATACCCACTTAATGAACTGGATGACATCAAACCGCATACATCTGAGTGAATGATTTCCAAGATTCCTTTAGCATTGCTTTCACTGCTTGGAAATGTCTTCTTTGTGTTCTTTCCTTTCGCACATCCCTTGCATACTCCTTCATGTTTTGCCTACATTTCTGGAAGACCTTCAACAACTTTTCTTGCAAGTGGTAATTCCCTATAGTGCACATGTGCAAGTCTTCTATGCCAAACTTCATTTGGTTCTACCGAGTCATGAACCAAATCTTGTTCTGGTTGGCCCTTTAATCTGTATAGTCCTCCCTATTGTTCTCCAATTACTACTACATCATCAATAGTCTTTCCTTTTTGCCACATGAGGACTTTGCCATCTATAAATGCAACTCTTATGCCTTTTGCATCTAATGAAGATATGGAGAGAAGGTTCTTCTTTAGTCCAGTTACAGATAGGACATCCTTCATTTTCATAGACTTTCCAGAGTCTAATTTGTAAGAGGATTCTCCACTACCTTTTATTGGATACTTATTAATTCTTCACATTGATCTAGGAACTAAGATTCAATCTCATCAAAGAATTATTAACAATTACTCATGAAATGGAAATAACTGGAATACCCAATAGGTTTCCTCTCTGTATATTATATAAACAATAAAGGATTATAATTCCATGCATAGCAATGGCTTAACTCAATGAGTGAGTCTAGCTTAATTGACTCTTTGCCATGTAATCTCACTCAGTTAACCACTTGACAAAAAACCTTAATTGACTCACCAATCCTAACTGAAGTTGGAGTGCAATAAATGACTTAATCTCAACTAAAGGAGA
>LPNX010674567.1:211188-221320 GCA_001517045.1 Pseudotsuga menziesii
ATGTCTCCAACAATACTAGTAGTCATCCCCAATTTTCACCTTGTGGGGTGATTCATGTTCTAATAGTTTCACAAAGGATTCCTCAAAGGATTCCATAACACTGTTCTTTTCATAATAATTTAAACATTGAATAAATTACTCTGCTATCTACATATACAGAATCCGATCTAATATTTCATTCTCTTATGAAATTCTTTCATTTACTTAAAGGATTCTAACTGTGCTAGAGTATGACCTAGTTTCTAGGTGTGGAAAAACACAGTCTAGAAATTTATTTTCATTCTAACACATTATTTTCTAAATCAACTTCATTTATTAAACAATATAATAAGAATAATAACTCTAACATTTCAAAAACTGAACTTTAACATTCATATATCATTCAAACTAAGATTTATTTAACTAACACAGTAAAATAAAATAATAGAGAACCTGTTGAGGACAGACGACAACAGCTTTAGGAGGTCGTTCCTCCCTACCAATATCCTGGACAGCACTCAAACAACGCTTCCTCAGGACCCCCGAGCCTGTTCCTAGTCTTCTTTGGCTGAGAACTGGTGGAGAATTCAAACAATAGAACCCTCTTTCAACTAACTAGTTCAATATCTCAGTAATACACTCTGCTCTCAGTAGTATGATCTTCATCTTAAAAGGTGCAACTAGATCAATCAGCAGTTATTCCCTCAAATACTTTTTAGATTTTCCTTCGATTGAATTTCTCTAAAGTACATTCATTCAACCTGAATGATCACTTCTCTAGAATGAGCAACATCAACCCTCTTCCATGGGAATTTTTATAAATATTTCCTAGGTCTTCTGGGTCTGTTTTCATTAATTGAGCCACCTGCTCTGATTCCACTTTCTTGGGGAATCATGACCACAAATGTAGGGAAGTTGCCACCTGCAACAGTTGGAAGTGGTTTGAGGATGCTGCCACATGTTAGTTTGCTCTCCACCCAGTCTCCTCCACCAATTTGACTAGTAAACACTCTTTTAACAGCTCTCCTAAGCTGTTGTCTCCTCCTTTATTATTTTATAAATAAAATATTCAAAATTTACAATAAATATCCTTGACCCTACGAAGTCATCAATTACAACTTAGCATAAAATTTAACATATTGTCCTCAAATAATATTAAATTGTTTTTTGCAAAATTGGGGTATGTGACATGTCGTTTCATTTTTAGAGAGTCTGAAATGACTAAGAAGACTCCAAAATGGAATTTTTCATAAATTTAGTCTTCGAGGCCTGAAAAAGTATAAAATAATACCCAGGAGAACTCTTCCAGTAATGATTGGATGGAGTATACATTTTTCATAAGTAGTGCCCCCTGGTCTGAAAAAAGGGGTAAAGTATCACCAGGAAGACGACTCTTCAAGTCATTTTATGAGTGTGAAGAAGATAAGCTCACTCGGCGATCTTTTCACATTTAAAGAGTCTGAAAAGAGCTTAAATATGACTCTATTATTGGGGTTCTTTTTTCATAATCCAATTTTAATGAGTTTGAAAAACAGTAAAAGTATACTCGATACCAGGGTAATTTTTAGTGGCGAAATTTCACCAATTGGCTATTTTTTGGGTTTTTTCAAAAAATAAATTCGCTATTTGGTCATTTTTAGTGTCTAATATCACCTATATTTACATAAAATATGTTTTTTTTATCATAATATTCACCAAACTTTACACATTTCAGTGTTAATCTTATGTTTCATATTTAATACTTGCCTACCTATCTATAAATATGTTTTTTTCAATCCAAAACAATTTCTTAGAATACTATAATTAAGTATAATATTAGAATCCTTAAAAAATACCCTGCTCGATACCTCTTCACTAAGTTTTTAACGAGCACGCCGAAGGTATAAAAGGCACTCAGAACCTTTTTCATGTTTGAATCCAGAGCACAAAAAAGCGATAAACTAAGCTCAAACCATTTTTCATGTTTTAACCAGAGCACGAAAAATGAAAAGTAAGCTCAACACCATCTTACTATTTTTAACGAGCTCCAAGATCAATTGAAAGAATGCTCAAGGTATCTGCTTCATTTTTTAACGAGCTTGGAACAGAGAAAGAACTATGCTCAAAATGACCTGTTTAATTTTTACACAAGCTTGAAATAGAAAAGAACTATGCTTGAAACATGGTTTCATTTTTATGCAACCTTGAAACCAAAAGGTAAACTTTGCATGAGTAGTTGTTTTATTTTTTAACGAGCTTGAAACCAGAAATAAACACTGCTCAAGGTCACCTTTTTCATTTATACACAAGCTTGAAAAAGAAAATACTATGCTTGTGGGGACCTATTTCATTTTTACACAAGTTTTAAACAGAAAAATAACTGTTCTTGTGGACATCCATTTCATTTTTTAACAAGCTTGACACTGAATAGGAACCATGCTCAGGAATGGTTTTATTTTTACACAAGCTTGAAACCAAAAGTTAAACTATGCTTGGGGCCGGTTTTATTTTTTAACGAGCTTGAAACCAGGAATAAACATTGATCAACATCGTATTTCATTTTTTAATGAGCTTGATACAGAAAAAGAACTATGCTCACAGTGTCTGTTTTATTTTTTAATGAGCTTGACACAAAAAAAAGGAACTATGCTCATGTTGGAGTAGGGTCCCGCAGCTACAGGAGAAGCTGCCATTTTGGCGGATAGATAGTTTTGGCGAAGATATAAGAGATAAGGTAAAGCTACGACGCCGTAGCATGTTTCTAGCTGCAGATCAGAGCCAGAAACTGTGACTATCGGGACAGAGAAGTCAAAAAAGATGACAATACCTCAGCGGCCGAGAGGAGAGAGCTCACCCACTGTATTCAAGGCAGAAGCGAAAGACAGGAGGGCTCAGCTACCCTCATAAATGAAAAAGGGCAACGAGGCCAAGGTATTGAAGATGAAGGATAGAAAGGGAAGCGGCACCCAGTACCCATGGTCAGCGCCGGGAAGCATGGAAGACTGCAAAAAGCAGTGGTGTGACGGAAAGTGGCTACTCCAAGTACACAAACGCCAACTGTCACTAGTTAGGGTTTTTGGGTTACTGTTGGGACAGGCCCACAGTGTTGTAATGGTGAGACCTTCGGGCCGCCTATAAAGGGATGTATTTTGTATTGTAAAAGGTTAGCCAGTTAGTCATTGGGTCTTTTAGCTAGTCAGACAATTAGAGAGTTAGTTGATATGTTAGCTCATAGACACTCATGCTCTAGTTCTGTATTCAATCTGTAGTATCTTACTGTAACTAGCAGCTGGATCATAGAAGCATGTATGTAACAATCCACAGGGATTGACAGAGAGAGAGAGAGAGAGAGAGAGAGAGAGAGAATATTGTAAGAAGGCAATATAGAGAAAGAGAAGAGATCTAGGAGAGAAGGGCTCCCGGCAGTGAGTACGAAGTTACCCAGAAGATCTCTAGCTACACAACAGGTTGCAGCACAACTGTGTACTCTCTCAAGATATAATAAACAAAGTTCTGTGGACGTAGCTTCTACCCTGGAAGTGAACTGCGTAAAACTAGTGTGTTATGTGATTATTTCATGCGATTGTGCTTGACTTAGTTGATAGTTGTTATCTGTTACATGAATGTTGCATATCAATTAGTAAATGTCTGTATGTATTCATTCAGTTCTAGCATTATTGAAGGTTAAAGGTGGATTTACATGTATCAAGCCTCTGCATATGAGTTTATCAGTGCTTGTTTCACACAGTAATAAGTCATTCTGTTAAAGTGTTTCCAGTATACTTATTCGAATAATAAGTATAGTTGAGGTAGAGTGTGTTGAACTGTGGACGTTCACGTCAGAGTGTTTAATATCTTGTTGAAAGTTAGCCAAGTCATTCCACCCAGTGTGATAGCCTTTGGACAATGAGGGTCATAGTGGGTCGTACTATAGTAGATATCACGTTGACAGTAGGCGATATCGCACCGTCAGAGGAGCTGCGGTGTGAGATAGCGCAGATCACGGGTTAAGCGAAAGAGAGAGTTGCGCATCGCCAGAGTTGCTGCGATGCAATAGGAGTCCTTCCCTTGTCAGAACCCATGAGGAAGAGAGACTTTGCGTCATGGAGAGAGACCTCTCTGGCTAAGAAGAGCTGCGAGACCCTAGGATGCTACAGAACCTGGTCAAAGACACTTGAGTCTTTGGCCAACCCATTAGAATCACTTCGGGTGAGACTTCAGGCCGCTCCGTGGTTTGTCGCCGAAAGGGCCAGTGATCTAGGGGTGTTGTTGGTACATAACAGTAAACCCAGGTCTGCCCATATAGCCAACAAATGGTTCCATTGCCGGTTTTGAACAAACTGAGCATTGATTTTCTGTTGGCATCCTACTAAAGATGAACTCAACAAGTGGGTTGGGTCTAAGGAGAAAGAATTTGTCGAACAAGAGAACAAGAGTCCTAGACTGAGTACAGAGGACTGGTTACAAAAACATATCTTTACAGACCTGCACACGATATTTTTTGCGACCTATGGAAATGAGTTGTATGACTGGTTATCAAAGTTGACTGATCAGACCATATTCAGAAAGAAAAGAAACATTGTCTGGACACCAGAGCTGATTCAGACCGTGAAGAGCCTTGATAATCCCATTACGAGGACAGTAGAATTCTAGCTTTCGAGTGTGCTAGAAGGCTTCGTCACAGAGTTTGCAGTTG
Organism: Pseudotsuga menziesii; assembly: GCA_001517045.1. Classification (NCBI taxonomy): domain Eukaryota; kingdom Viridiplantae; phylum Streptophyta; class Pinopsida; order Pinales; family Pinaceae; genus Pseudotsuga; species Pseudotsuga menziesii. The sequence goes on from LPNX010674567.1 coordinate 215,843, forward strand.
AACAGAGAAAAAGCTTCAGCGAGGCTGAGCGGTACTTCTTCAAAGGATATTGCGATAAGTACCTAAACTCTTTAAACATGTCCATTAAGATTTTATTATATGAAAAAGGAGTAATGGATATAGTTTCAAACCAATAAGTTAAGAAAGTGTGATGTCACAAGAGTTTGAGAGTGATTTTGATGACATTGGACGTACACGAAGTGGAAAGAAATATAAAGTAGATTTCATATCTCCCATATTTGAAGATAGTTCAGATAATACTAGACAACAGAGTCATAGTAACATAGACAGAATAGAAGGGGGTATCCCTTACCACCCTTACACCCCACAGAAACACACCGGGACTTAGAACAATCCCGTAGAAACTCCATCTAGTATCTCGCAGATAGTACATACTACCGCTACATCACCTCCACCTACACTGCCGAGTGGTAGTAACACAGCAAACCAACATCCACCACGCAGAAATAGAATGGGGGATGATATGAAGTTACCTACCTTTAAGGGTACATGGGCAGAAGACCCAGAGCAGCACTGGTTTCTATGTGAAGCCGTGTGGACCATTAAAGGAATCCGCGATGATAATATTAAACTTGTACAGTTGGTCACCACACTTAGGGAATGAGACTTAAAATGGTATATGAAGTATACCTCAGCGATACCCAGAACACTTGTACAGGTCAGGAACACCATGATCAAAGATTTTAAGAAACCTAAGTTCGAGTCGCAGTGTATCACAGAGATCAAAGACATTAAACAGTTACCTACAGAGTCAGTATGGGACTTTGATCTGAAATTCAAAGCCCTCATAGACCAAGTCAGCTTTGAGTTTGCATCGGAGCAGCATAAGGAATGGTTTATTGCAGTGCTGCTCCCTCACATCAGACTGCCATTAATGCAGCAGAAACTCCAGACGCAGGATGACGCGTTGGAGATGGAGATGAAACTAGAGGCTTCACCTCTAGCTAAAACCAACACAGGTATGACAAACCTGCAAAACCAGTTAGCAAATCTCATGTTACAGATGCATGAGATTAGAAAAGGAAAAGAGATTGCACAAGACATATGGTGTACCAAGTGTAAAGCACAAGGCCATACTAAAGATAACTGTCCAGTATTTGTTGAATACTTAGCAAGTGGGGCACCTAACCCCTTAGCACAAACTCAAGGGCCATGGTGTGAACTATGCAGAACAAGAGGACATCTACCTCAGCAATGCCCTTTACTTCAAAAGTATATACAGACACCTAAGAACTTATACTGTACCTTCTGTAAGTCAGTAGGACATGATGACCATACCTGTAGAGCCTATGATCTCATGTTAGATAGAAAACACAACTTGTACAGAGTCCAATCGGAGACATAGGGTCTAGCAACAAGACCACAACATGATCCGGCTCATGTTGGCCATGGAGGAGGATTTAGAGGACGAGGCCATGGAGGAGGCTTTGGCCGTGGTGAAGGCTTTGGCCATGGTTGTGGACCAGTCCCTTGTTACAACTGTGGAGTTGTAGGACATTATGCTAGGGACTATTAGAGCCCCACTACGACATGTAATTATTGCAAATCTTACGATCACGCTATAGAAGAATGTCCTACCTTGATAGCCAAGATCAGAGAACCTAATCCAGCAGTACACCAGAACATCCAGCTTATTGCTGCTGAGCAGGAAGAGCCAGAACCAAGAGTCAACATTGTGACTCACAGCGGTGCTTCCACTAGTGGCACACCACAGGATAGTGAAAAGAACACAGGACCGGAGTGGGTGCACAAAGCTACTAATAAATCAACACCACTCGACCTGCAGAAGAATAAAGAAACATTTTAGGAAGCTAATACTTTCTTTGATGACCCTATGCAATCAGGATTGCAGGTACTACCGTCTAGGGGCATACCGCAGCAAACATCTTGTGGTGTTACCCCTATACAAACATCGCAGGCTACCACATCAGGAAGATGCAATGAGGATGAGTCGACAAGAAGCATACAATCCTTCCTGCGGAGTTGTCTAAAACTCATGAGAAATGAGCAAGCTATCAGAGAACTTCAGCACATCATAGATCAATACCCACCATCTTCTTCCACGAGCAGTGCGCAGCGTGCTGTTCATAACATTATGGGCCATACAAGAACAGGAAGAGAGATGCGACTCATAGCACAAGTTGGAGAATTTGAAATGGATGAGGTGATCCTAGATCTAGGATCAGAGGTAAATGTGCTAACTAAGCAGACATGGGAACAGATGGGTATCCCTAAGTTAGTCAGATCACCTATCCATTTGAGATTAGCTAATCAATAGAGGGTATCTCCACTGGGTCGACTACCACATGTGCCAGTTGACATTGATGGAGTTCGCAACTCTACGGACTTTGAATTTATAGAAATCATTGGCGATAGTAGACCATATCCAGCATTACTAGGCATTGATTGGGCGATCGGTAACATGGCCATTATTGACCTAAAGAGAAGACAAATGACCTTTGAGGATGCGCAGATCCAGGTCATCGCACCGTTGGATCCTCTTCAGGGTCCTAGATACATTGAACCTATCCGAGCAGAGGAAGAGGCACGTAACATGGAGAGTCTCTATCAGATGAATGTGAACCAGAGTGACTACATCAATCCAACTGTAGAAGGGAACATTAGTTGGCGATGCGACAACTCATGCGCATTGGATTCGGATGTTGCTCTAGAAAAATGGCAGAATAGACTTTACAAAGTCTCAGCTCGCAGATGTGCGTTTATGACTAAGTCACTGCGATGGATTGGCGCAGAGATTAACGAGACTCCCTCATTTCATGGTCTAACAGATCTCCAGGACTTTCTCCTGCAGTTTGAACAACAAGTTCCTCACGAGCAGAGGATCGCAGCTATGGACCTTGCAGTATGAGCCACACCTGCAAGATGGTGGTATGCACATAAAGAGAATATCGCATCATGGGATGATCTTAAGAGATTGATGGCGATCAAATTCTCTACGGACAGGGAGTGTATCCAGCAGAAATACACAGGACAAAGTGACCCCAGGTCACATATTCAGACTTGTGAACAGAATTGGTCGGACATTCCCGAGGATGAATGGGTTCACCGATTCATTCACACTTTGGACATAGTTCCAAGGAACTAGTACACAGAGACTGAATTGTGCAAGGGAACGACCACATGGCCACTTATGATAGACAGCTTTCTACTCATGTTCACTTTTGAGTCTGAGTATCCAAGTGTTGATCAGGCCCTAGATGCAATAAAGATTAAGATATTTGAGGACTGCACCCTATCAGTACATACTCAACCTGAGTGTTCCATCCAGTTAGAAGAGGCACTAGAGTGCTATAACTTTGCAGCAGAACCAGAGGATGAGGATGAGGACCCTCGCAACATAAAAATTCCAGAGTCAGAAGGGACTTGCGATGTTGATGGACCGAAGCTAGAGACTCCAGCTATCACGGAGCCTATCAATATTAAGAAGATCAACATTGGCACAGACACAGAACCAAAGTTTGCATCCATTGGAGACTATTGGAATGATGAAACAGTAGGACAAATTGCAGACTTGCTACATGACTATCAGGACCTATTCCCCACCAAGTTCACAGAGATGAAGGGAATAGTTGGATACTTGGGAGTAATGAGGATACCATTGAAAGAGGATGCTAGACCAGTCAAGCAGCGCCCATACAAATTAAATCCGCGCTATAAAGAAAAAGTTAAGGACGAGATCGATAATATGCCAGCAGCAGGCATCATTGAGCCCGTAGAAGAGAGCGAATGGGTTAGTCCCATGGTCGTGCAAGAAAAGAAAACCAAAGGAGACATCAGGATCTGTATCGACTTGCATAAACTCAACGATGCATCGCTTCATGATCCATTTCCGACACCTTTCACTGATGACGTGCTAGACAATGTGGGAGGACAGGAGGTCTACTCCTTCACTGATGGCTTTTCAGGCTATCACCAGATCAGAATCCATCCAGAAGATCGATCTAAGACCACTTTTGTGACATAATGGGGCTTATTCCAGTATACGGTAATGCCATTTGGTCTTAAGAATGCACCAGCTATCTTTTCTAGAGTAGTAGTTGCTGTATTTAAAGAATACATCCATAAATTCTTAGAGGTTTATTTTGATGATTGGACTGTATTTGGATTAATCGACAAGCACATAGCAGATTTAAGACTGATGTTAAAGAAATGTAGGCAATACTAGATTTCTCTAAACTTGAAAAAATGTATATTCTGTGCACCATTTGGTATTTTGTTGGGTCATATTGTCTGTAGACAAGGCTTGATGGTAGATCCCGCAAAGATTGCCATTATTGTAAACCTTCCAGCACCCAACTCAGTCAAGCAGTTGAGGACAGTACTTGGTCATACCAGGTACAATAGAAAATTTATCAAAGGTTATGCAAAGATCATAGCACCTATGGAAAAGCTGTTAACGAAAGATGTAAAATTCCTATGGAATGAGGAATGCCAGAAAAGTCTAGACACACTTAAAGAGAAGATGGTTACAACACCCATCTTAGTATTCCCAGACTAGACCAAGCCATTTCGTGTACATGTGGATGCATCTAGCATCGCACTGGGGATCGTCTTAACCTAGCCAGGAGAAGGAGGTATCGATCACCCTATCGCATACTCAAGTAGAAAACTATCCACCGCAGAAAATAACTACACCACTATGGAAAGAGAAGGATTAGCCATGGTGTATGCTCTAAAAAAATTCAGGCACTACCTGCTAGGTGCCTCATTCAAGATGTTCACTGACCACTCCGCTTTGAAGTACTTGGTCAATAAGCCAGTGTTAGGGGGACGAATCTGCAGATGGTTACTCCTATTTCAAGAGTATGATTTTGAAATTATTGTCAAACCAAGGAAATTAAATGTCGGACCAAATCATTTGTTGAGGATAGACTCAGGAGAAGAGCTAAGTAACCTAGAGGACAACTTGCCCGATGCGCAATTGTTTTCTATTCAGATCGCAGACGAGTACTATGCTGATATCATTCACTTTCTCACTACAGGATGGGCACCTGTTGAGTTTACTAAGCATCAAAAGAAGCAGTTGGTTGTCAAAGCAGCAGACTTCACCTTGATTGCAGGATAGCTATACAAGTTAGGTCCAAATGAAGTCCTACGCATATGCATCATGCCACATGAGAAAGAGGCCATTATCAGAGAAGCACATTTTGGTACCGTAGGAGGTCATTTCGCAGGAAAGCCGACTGCGCAGAAAATATTGACCGCAGGATTATGGTGGCCTATTTTGCATAAGGATACTAAGGAATTTTGCAGATGCTGCGATATCTACCAGAGGGTAGGAAAACCTTCGCGGAGAGATGAAATGCCACTGCGACCACAGATTATGCTACGGGAATTTGACAAGTGGGCTATAGACTTTGTGGGTCCTATCAACCCACCAGGAAAACAAACTGGTGCGAGATACATCATCACAGGAATAGAATACCTCACCAGATG
>LPNX010674567.1:221380-235325 GCA_001517045.1 Pseudotsuga menziesii
GGAGGCTAAAGCAATAACAAATTGTGATGCTGCTACAGCTGCACAGTTCCTCTTTGAGAACATCATCAGTAGATTTGGATGTCCAGTAATTTTGATGAGCGATCAAGGTACCCATTTCTTGAACCAAACTATTGAGGCCTTGACAGAGGAATTCCAGATACAGCACCATAATAGCACTCCCTACCACCCACAAGCAAATGGTACGGTGGAGGCCTTTAACAAGATTTTAGAAAACGTTCTTACTAAGATCTGCAACAGCCAAAGAAACGATTGGGACCTCAGGGTTAATGCTGTGTTATGGGCTTATAGGACGACATGCAAGAAACTCACAGGACATACACCTTTCAGCTTGGTGTATGGACAAGAGCCTGTTATGCCTATGGAGTATATTATTCCCAGTCTAAGAATTGCTCAGATCACAGGGATGACAGACACAGATATGACAAATGAAAGGCTAGCGCAGTTGCTTGCCTTAGAGGAAGATAGGTTCATCGCAGGATTCCATCAGAAAGTGCAGAAGGCACGAGAGAAATCTTGGCATGACAGGCATGTAAAGAACAATATTTTTCAGAAAGGAGACCTAGTCCTCCTCTACGACAGTAACTTTGTGAAGTTTCCAGGAAAATTCAAGACGCATTGGTTGGGTCCATACCAGATTCAGCAAGTTACAGATGGAGGATCCGTTCAGTTCAGCAAACTGAATGGGGAGCTTCTTCCCCCTTTCATTAATGGCAGTAGGCTTAAGCTTTACAGTGCTAGCCACTCCACGTCCCAGCCTTAACTCAGACAGTTATGAGAGTGCAGATGTCTAGTGTAGTTGAAAGGAGGAATCGCACCAGTAGTTAGTCTACACTGACAGGTAAAAAGCATTCACAGGAGGAGAGTTGTGAAAAAAAAACTGTTTAAATTTTATTTTGCACAGGTGATGCGGTGTGACATCGCGGTAAGGCGATGATTCCCCGTGCCACGTATCCGGTTTTGAAAAAGGATAGAGGGCTAGTCAATTCACCTTCTAACAGGTAGTTAATGAATAAATGACCGGTATACCTTATCGTAGATTTGGCAACAACATAATAAATTTTCCAGATTTAGTAAATCTTCGACGAGACCAGCGCCTGCACACAGGTTTCAAGGGAAATTTTATCGAATTTCAGCATTTAATGAGGATTGAAACGATGGGTGTGGTCTCATCCATGCAATTAATACCATCGAAGGGTTCAGCCTAGATGACCGTTGCATCCAGGATTATAGCCTTCAGCATAAAAGCAGAGATCATTCATTCAGGACGGTTACTTTTGCAAGATCCGAGAGCTATAGAGTAAGTTGTTAAGTTTTCCCTGTGCAGATCTAATTTCGTTACAGAGTGCTGTGATTTCCCTATTTCGCAGCCATTGCCAATCTAGAGTATTGCACAGAGTGGGTTCTGTTCGAGGAGGAACCTTTAGAAGACATTTTGAGATGATTCGAGCATGGAGGCCTTGTGTCCGCTATGACGACGCCGCCCAAGGGTATGAAACCGAGTTCATCACAGATCAGACATCTGCCAAGGATGAGGAGTCAAGCTCAGATAGTAGATGAGTCCATCCTAGAACAGCAAAAAAGGAAACGGAGGAAAGTAAAAGTGAGAAACAGAAAGAGAAGGCCAACTCGGATGGCTGTGCGCGTGGAGTTTCCCAGAAGATCTCACGGAAAGAAAAAAGGACCAAGAAACAGGCATCCGAGACACAGAAAAACAAAAGGAAAAAGGAAAGGAATGAAGGTTCTCGGAATGGAATTCAAGGCCTGTATAGTTTGTACGAAAGGATCCAGACTGAATGAAATGTTTGAGAAGGCTGGAAGATACATATTTTCCTTGTGATTAAAGTTCTAACCTAGATAAAGAGGAAAGGATATCTATGGAAGACTTATCAAAATCTGAAGATCCTTAAAAGGTCTCGCAAGTGATGAGAGCAAGAGCATGACAATAAGGGAAGGAAACATAAGAGAGACCAACGAACTAAGTTACAGAAGCTATGCAGAACGACGTCGCAAGACTTCAGCAGAAACTTACAAAGACTTCGTAGGAAGCCAAGGAGAAAGTACAGTAGGAGAAGCCCATTGTCAGTGGCTCGAGGTCGAGCCACAAGTAAGTGTTAGGGGACTGTTGGAGTAGGGTCCTGCAGCTACAGGAGAAGCTTCCATTTTGGCGGATAGATAGTTTTGGTGAAGATATAAGAGATAAGGTAAAGCTATGACGCCGTAGCATGTTTCTAGCTGCAGATCAGAGCCGGAAACTGTGACTATCAGGACAGAGAAGTCAAAGAAGACGACAGTACCTCAGTGACCAAGAGGAGAGAGCTTACCCACTGCATTCAAGGCAACGGCGGAAGACAGGAGGGCTCAGCTACCCTCATAAAGGAAAAAGGGCAACGAGGCCAAGGTATTGAAGATGAAGGATAGAAAGGGAAGCGGCGCCCAGTACCCATGGTCAGTGCCGGGAAGCATGGAAGACTGCAGAGAGTAGTGGTGTGACGGAAAGAGGCTACTCCAAGTACACATACGTCGATTGTCACTAGTTAGAGTTTTTGGGTTACTATTGGGACAAGCCCACATTGTTGTAATGGAGAGACCTTCAGGCTGCCTATAAAGGGATGTATTTTGTATTGTAAAAGTTTAGCCAGTTAGTCATTGGGTCTTTTATCTAGTCAGACAATTAGAGATTCAGTTGATCTGTTAGCTCATAGACACTCATGCTCTGGTTCTGTATTCAGTCTCTAGTATCTTACTATAACTAGCAGCTGGCTCATAGAAGCATGTATGTAACAATCTGCAGGGATTGACAGAGAGAGAGAGAGAGAGAGAGAGAGAGAATATTGTAAGAAGGAAATATAGAGAAAGAGAAGAGATCTAGGAGAGAAGGGCTCCCGGCAGTGAGTGCGGAGTTACCCAGAAGATCTCTAGCTGCACAACAGGTTGCAGCAGAACTGTGTACTCTCTCAAGATATAATAAACGCAGTTCTGTGGACGTATCTTCTACCCTGGAAGTGAACCATGTAAAACCAGTGTGTTATGTGATTATTTCATGTGATTGTGCTTGACTTAGTTGATAACTGTTATCTATTACATGAATGTTGCATATCAGTTAGTAAATGTTTGTATGTCCTCATTCAGTTCTAGCATTATTGAAGGTTAAAGGTGGATTTACATGTATCAAGCGTCTGCATATGAGTTTATCAGTGCTTGTTTCACATAGTAATAAGTCATTCTGTTAAAGTGTTTCCAGTATACTTATTCAAACAGTAAGTATAGTTGAGGTAGAGTGTGTTGAACTGTGGAAGTTCACGTCAAAGTGTTTAATATCTTGTTGAAAGTTAGCCAAGTCATTCCACCTAGTTCGATAGCCTTTGGACCGTGAGGGTCGCAGTGGGTCGTACTATAGTAGATATCGCGTTGACAGTAGGCGATATCGCACCATCAGAGGAGCTGCGGTGTGAGATAGCACATATTGCGGGTTAAGCGAAAGAGAGAGTTGCGCATCGCCAGAGTCACTGCGATGCGATAGGAGTCCTTCCCCTGTCAGAACCCGTGAGGAAGAGAGACTGCGCGTCGTGGAGAGAGACCTCGCTAGCTAAGAAGAGCTGGGAGACCACGGGATGCTACAGAACCTGGTATAAGACACTTGAGTCTTTGGCCAACCCATCAGAATCACTTCGGGTGAGACTTCAGGCCGCTCCGCGGTCTATCGCCAAAAGGGCCAGTGAGCTACGGGTGTTGTTGGTACATTACAGTAAACGTGGGTCTTCCCATATAGCCAATAGCTCACAAACCTATTTTAAACAGGAAGATTGCACCTTCTACAGACAGAAGTTGTTCCCATGGTCTGAATGGTTCAAATCCATAACAAATGAGTGAATGACAAAGGATGAAGACCTTCCCTGAATATTGTAAACACCTGGAATACTGCTTTGATCATGAACCTGTGTACCTGCAAACATGTCAAACAAACTAGAACATCAAAGCTACCAGAAAATCATCTACACATCCATACTAGTGACTAAGGAATCCAGTAACATATACATGTGAAATCAAAACAACAAATATGTGGGATGAAAATTAGTTTTGCATTAAGAATGAATGAAGCTTACAACCATTGCCTTAGTGTTGACAAACTCCTCCGCAAGACAAACACCTCATCCCAAAAAGCTCCAACTTGCTCTCTTGTGCTCTCCAATGGATTGGACTAGGTAGTTAATTCAATAGCATAACAATACCATTCAGTTATCCCCCTCAACTATGGATATGAGCTTGTATTTATAGCGCTCAAATGGATAGGGATAGTTGAGAGAATTATGGGTGAGGTGGCTCTAAGATCCTACCAAGAGGGATCTCGAGCTCAAACTAACCCATATTGATAGGGATAATGGAGGACACGAGGCTCAAGTTCTAGAAGCCTCGAGAAACTTCTCTTTCTCCCATTTTACCAAGGGTACCGCTTTTGTTCCCTTATGACAGATCGGTTTAGGTGAGAACCACTTCAAAGACAAATCACTTCTACAGTGGCACTGCTTCTTGAGAACAGGACACAGGTGGTGCTGAACAAGGTACCACTCATCAGCCAAAGGGTAAGAGCAATGCTAGGTTTTTTCAAGTAGAATTGATATCCAGAGCAAGTTTCCACTCCAAGTTTTGGGATTTAGGGAAAAAATAGGGGTTAAGGATCTCATCACATGTTGGTGATAGGATTTGGGTATAACAGAATTCCCCCCAAAGCATGAGGCTTAGAGGGATATGATAAGCGAGAGCTTTGAGAGAACAAGTTGTCACTTCGAGGTGAGAATGCCAACTTGATCGAAGAATGTCATCGAGAAGGCATCCATAGTGCATCAATACTTTTGACTCATAGACAAATGTAACCAACTCATGGCTGCAGACCAATACAAGGCAGATCCATGAGAGGAATAAACAACCATGGCGTGACTAGAATATAGTGTAGATCCATGTGATAGAGGACTCAAACTTGGACATAGCTACCAAACATACAATGTAGATCTATGTCATAGAGACACAAATTTGAGCATATCCATGACTATAGAAATGTGGATCCATGCTAAACATACAAAACTCCATCGCAACCTGGGGAGAGCAATGAGTGCTAAACAAGTACCCAGGGTCTTTGTCTCGTTTTCCACAAAGTACAATTCTATCCATGTGATTACAATGTTCTAAATTCGAACATGGTAGAAACCACTTGATTACCAGCCAATGATGTGAACCGTTAACAAGTGCGAGGGAGATCACCATTGATGTCAATGATTCCCAAGGTACCCTAGTACAATATACTGAGTGTGAATAGATGTCTTGATGTCGAAAACCCAGTCAATTCTATCGATCAAAGGTCAATGATGTGAACCTATGTTGAGAGTGAGAGTATCTATCATTAAGGCATACAGATCCCAAGGTACTAAATTTGTTTCTAATACTATTTCCCGGATGATGAGCTGATGTCGACAGGAATAGTCTCGTCAAAGGAGGGCCATGATGAATCCCATATCGATGACACAAAACTCGGAACAAAGTTCTGGAATGAGGTAACCATAAGACTGACTCAAAAGTATTGACACATAGGCTATTTTGACTACAGAGGTAAACTTCTTCAACTTCCCTTTGAACATCGGGCGGCACAACAAAATACTTGGTAGCATGACTAGACCAGACAAACACACAGTGCAACAGTGGACAATGCATTCTTTTGAAATACTCAAAGGAGTGACATGACTCATGAAAGTGGATAGTCATGCAAATCAACTGAATACCCAATTGACTAAAATGATATGCAGACAAGTGCCATGTTCAAAGGTAATGACAAACCACCAGTTATTTGCAAAATGATTCCCTTCCCATTTTCCCCCATCATGTTGATGAGTGCCTATTTTCATTTTTACAAGTTCAAAGAGAGTAACAAACACTCATTATAGCTTGTCCAAAGACAAGTCCAAACTCATATGTTTTACAATCCTGAGAGAGGAGGGGTCCATTCCCAAAAGAGGGTCTCTCAATGTTTAATTTAACTAGTCAAATGAAAGTTAACTCGGTATATTTCATGTTTAGAGAGTCTGAAAGACCACGGAAGAAGACTCCACAGGGTCCTTTTTCGTAAAAATAGCTCATCTGAACCGAAAAAGTGATAACCTACCATCAGATGAACAACTCTTCAAGTGCTTTAACAAGCTTAAATAAGACAATATCACTCGACAATCTTTTCTTATTTAAGGAGCTCGAAAAGAGCTTAAAGAAGACTCCACTAGGTCTCTTTTCACAATGAGGGATTTTACAAGTATAAAAAGAACTAGAAAAGGACTCAGACCTTTGATGCTAAGTTTCAAGAGCATGACCAAAGTGTCGCAATAAATGCTCAAAGACTTTTTCCGTTTTATGGTAGTGTGAAAAAGTCAAAAACAAACTCCCAAAACATTTACTACTACCGCCCTTTATCCTGCAACGACTTGAAAACAACTATTAAAACTCTCCAATGAAAGACATTAAAGGATCATGACAAATAGATTTTAAAAACTATGACATGCCAAAACCTAAAATGTGTATAAAAGGTATGTAAATAGTAAAAAATCAAAACATTTTACTATTTACCCATAGTGGAGAGCCTTCGGAGCATTTTCTTGGCCAGATTTTCAACTGCTGATTTTGGGAGCATCTACGATCGGATTTTTGCACCATCAATTCTAGGTAATAGCTCAAACCCTACTCTTTCATTTCATCCTTTCATTTTTTATTTTTGGGGTTGTTTTGGGCCTATTGGGCAAGTCCTAAAACCATGGAAGTGGGCACCACTCTTATCCCTTGCGGGATAAGTGGTATCCCACTAAAACTGCGCCTAAAACACTGTGCACAGGTGGTGCCACTACCTGCCCTCAATGGGACACGGGCGGTGCCGACCGTGGGTGAATAAAAATGTATGTACAAGCCAAAATAGATCAAATTTGGTGATTTGAATGATTGGGAATGTTTCTAATTGGTCTTGTGATGGTTTTTGAAAAGTTCCCATTGATAAAAAATGGTAATATGGAAAGAGAGGCAACATGACAATGATGACGCATTTTCCAAACGAAACGCGGGTTGTATAGCCATGTTAAGAGACTGTGGTCTTCTAAAGTTTTTTACACACCCAGCATGGTATCACATGAGTGCCTATTAGAGCATATCCTCCAGATGTGGAATTTGGAGCAACAGTATTTTTAGGTTGGTGCTCATATATTGACAATTGAAGTAGAGGACATCAACTTCTTGATAGGCCTATAGAGACGGGGTGCTCCCATCTCTTTGACTGGTTCCCATGGAGGGGACATTACTACTCATGAGTTGATAAACTGCCATTGTATTCCTGGGACCAGGACATCAGGGAAGAAAATACCCATAAAAGCAATGGTGGATGGCCCACCATGAATAGTTTTGTTTACCATGCAGAGAGTGGTGGGAATCCAAGGGGTACACCGGGAATCTAGAGAACATATTCTCTACACCATAGAGGCCATGGCACCCACATTCTTCAACTGGGTGGAATCTCTACTTGCAATCTTCAAAGATTAGCTAACCAAGTGTCGGCAGGGGGAGCTGAAGCAGTTTGATTTCAGTTCCATTCTAGCGTGTTTCTTTTTTGAGCAGGTCCCCCATATGAGACCCCAAGTGATTTTTATAGAGTTGAGGGCGTGAGACCCTCACATGCTAAGATGGTTGAGAGATCAGCTCCTCATGGTGGAGGACTATTCATATGCAGGCACTGACTTCAGTGGTGACCCTAACCTAACACTCCCACCTGGTGGACAATGGGGTGATATCGGTAAGAAACAAAAACCCTAAAATGGAAATAGTGTTTTTATGTTTTGATGTTTTATATTTTTTATGTTTAGTAACGAGACTTGAATTTTTTTCATGTAGATGTCGGAGCAGCATGACCTGGGGGATCCTCCCCACTAGACAGGCAAGCCGGAGCCCATTTTGTACCACAGGGAGATGATGTGATAGGGGAGCTAGATGATAACATCGATAAGTTGACTCTAGACATCATGGATGCCTCGATCGATGACCTCCCATTGAGGTACTAGAGGCCTACTACAGGAGTACCAGTTCGTTTCAGCAGGCTGCTACGTCGAGTAGCCCGAATGGTTATGTGTTACCACGAGCATCACTAGATGATAGGTTGCATGATGTATTCACTGAAAGTTGATAGATAGCTTTAGGACTTTTGTATGATGCTTTTTTACTTGAAATCCTGAGCGCTTCAGATGAGGTCTCATGACCTATTTTTTGTAAAACATGTTTATATATATATATATATATATATACAGACTTCTACTTTGGTGTTTATATGTTTCAAATGGTGAATGTGTTTTATATGAGTTTTATGTGTCTTTTATAGTTTATTTACAGTGGACCATGTTTGGTTTTCATGTCATGAATGGGCAATATACCAGTCTAGGATGTAATTTGCCAATGAGTCGGCAACTACATTATGTTCCCTAGGGATATGCCTATAGGTGATAGTTTCAAAAGACCTTTATAATAAATGTACCCTCAAGAAGAGATGGAGAAGCACATGATTCCTAATGGTATAGACATGGTTTAAATGACAAACCACAAGTTGTGAGTCCATCAATACTACCAAGTTGCGAACATCTTGGGAGGCAGCTTCAGTCGGAAGACCCATGACTACTCGATATTTAGTGATATTGTTGGTAGCAGAACCAATACAAACCGCTCCTAAACTGACCAAATCGTAAGCTGGGGAATAGAGAACCCAAGAAACTGAGGCAATATTCAAGGCGTGGTGGAAAGCACCATCAACGAAGCCGTAGAAATCCATCTGTTCTGCACGACCAAAACATGGTATAAACAAATACAGGCACTAAACTCACAACCATATTGAAAATACTTAAGCACACTAAAATTAAAGTAATATACATATATACAAGATACTATCCAAGAGAAATCTAGGCATAGTACCTCTTCAGGTACAACCCATTGCGAGGTTGTCCTAAGGGGATTCCATCATAGTCCACAAGCTCGTAGGCCCCTTTCTCTAAAACTTTGGAAATAATGAAAGGACCATACCACATGGATTCGAACTTCCCTTTCCCTAGTTTGTCATATCTCCGATAGGTCAAAACTAGGTCACCTTCATTAAAGGCACGAGGTTGGACAGACTTGTCATACTGCACCTTGACACGTTTCTTGTGTGCCTCATTAGCTAAGGTAGCATCTCTTCTAGTTTCGTCAAGGTTATTCAAGTATAGAAATATTTCTTCCTTTGCAGAAGTGTCTGGGAGAAGTTTGACAGCAAGTTTCACGGATGGAATCGGACATTGAATCGGAAAGACAGCTTCTAGTCTATAGATAATATGGAAAGGTGTGAAACCAGTAGCTATTTTCACTGAAGTCCTGTAATACCAAAGAGCAGAGAAACACTACTACATTTCGACCAAAAATCCGACAGCTGTATTGTCGGATTTTCGACACTTCCCTGTCGCATGTACGACATTATGAATTTTTTTAAGCGTCGGTGGATTTTCGTCGGTTATCCGACATCTTTCAAAACCGTCGGTGAAGCGACAGCTTTAAAAACCATCGGTTAAGCGACACCTACCAAAACCGTCAGTTAAGAGACATCTTTCTTTAAAAAAATTGCCTACAAGCGTCGCTTAAGCAACGTTGTTGAAATTTAATTTTTTTTAAATTGCCTGCAAGCGTCACTTAAGTGACGGTTGTTGAAATTTAAAAAAAAAAAAATTTCCCGCAAACGTCGCTTAAGCGACCGTGTTTGAAATTTTTTTTTTTTAAATTACCCTCACATTGTGGTAGGGTCCAAATATATTACTTTGATAAGCATTGCTGATAGAGATTTAAATTATGGTCCATCAGAGAGCAAACATACAGACTGCCTAATAGTGTCAATCATCCTCAAGATTTGTATAGGGCAAAAATAAACAGTGTACATAAAGATGAACTAAATAAGTGCATGTCTATTAGCTCTGTTTTTCAGTTTAGATATCAAGTTTGGGAAAAAATGAATAACAACTTCTATAGACAAAGTCCTATCCAACAGAGTTGTCATGTTTATGTAATTCTACAAATATCACTTACAATTGCTTTAGTATTAATTACATTGTTTTACCCCACAAATGAGGGGTACCACAGATTGTTCATTCTAGCAAATATTTTCTCCATAGTTGAACATTGTACAGAAGGTGACAAAGTTGGTATCCATAGAACTTATCAAAAAAGGAAAACCATCTCTTTGTAGTATTAAGAGTTTAGGAGAATGAAAAACATTCTGAGTCAGAAGATAGTGAAAGACTTTTTGTCGAAATTGGCATTACTAAGTATTCAAGAACAACACTAAGATTGTATCATCCACCAATTTGTGGAAATAATTATGGGAAATATAACAAGTTCCAACAACACACTACAAGCCAGTACATTGTAAAACATGGTTTCCATGGATCTGAATGGAAACCAACCATAGTAGGGGCAGTGGGAAAGAAAACCTTCCATGCAAAAAAAACAAATCAAGGTTGCCTCAAAAATAAAGAGAAAAAAATGAAATTACTCCTCATTTTTACAACCATTTTCAATTTTAACTTATCTGAATTTCTTGTAGAAACTATTAACAAGACCAGAAATTACTCAACCACTTTACAAATACACACACCAATGGGCTCTCAAGAGTTTTCACCTTATCCCAGCTCACAGGAAAATTCCTCCTGCCACAACCTTCTCCCACAAAAATGGTCTAGAAGGACGTGCATGGCCATGCTGACAACAATGGTGTGACATCTAAATCCCAAAACTTTCATGGCCATGCTTGCAAATTACTGACACAATGCACATACCTATAATATATCCTTTGACATTTCAGAACAAAGGCTCTTTAGAGTAAAGTTGAATTCTGAAGACACGACTAATCTGATAAATTAGTAGAATGTCCTTTCTTAGCAACGATATCTAAAGAAGTTCCATATTTGTAGACTATGACAATGCAGAATTCTTGCCTAGAGAAGCTGGCGCAGCTGTTCATTTTCTCTTCGGAGGGCTTGCACTTCCTTCATTAAATCTGATTGCTTTTCTAGCACTGAGGTCATTAAGGATCCCATTTCTGTCTGGACAGTTTAAATGAGGAAGGCGATAAAAAAATAAGTCTCTAGAATGATGTTATACCAGGGTAAAAAATTATAAAATGAAGCGTAGGAGAAATTTCATTGTAGATTCTTTCTTTATAGCGATACAAATGACAGTTACCATACATGTTGAATGTGAAATTGACGAAGTAATTCAAGGTGCAGGTTTTTCACATCTTCATAAATGGCTTTCTTCACAGAACCGAGACTTTCCTCTAGTGTATGTTGTACCAACTGAAGTGCAAATGATGGTGGCCCTTGTGGATTATAATCCAACTGCAATAAACCCCTCTCAGAATTCATTTGTGGATTGGCGCATGAAAATGATATTAACCTATCCAAACCTTTTTGAAAAACTTGTACACTCAATAAGTATCGCCAAATTTCTATGTTAAATGTCAATAGATGCATGCCACAGTATTGAATACACATGCTTCTGCTGTGTGTGTACTGTGTATGTGTGAGAGAGTGAGAAAGAGAGAGAGAGTGAGATCCCTAAAACTCCATGATAACACTTAGTAGAACATTATTGGCATCAGCAATTACTAAAACTAATTTATCATGAGAAAAGCACCTCATGCATGATGCATAAGAACAAGGATAAAGATAACATTCTGTGAAAGAAACGTATTTCTTGTAAAATTCATATCTTGTCAAAAAGCTTATTCCATTGTGTGGTGCTAACACTTTCCTTATCTAAAGCTTATTTAGAGAGCAGAAGACTTTCGTTGTCAAAAATCTTATTTAGACAGCATATGACTTTCCTTGTCAAAAAGCTTATTCCATTGTTCGGTGCTAAGACTTTCCTTGTCAATTATGTACAATAATATATGACATTGTAAAGGAATAAGCAATTTAGCTTGGAAATGTGATCTTTCTTTCAGATATTGCTTTTGAATTTAACAAATTTGAACATAAAATGATTTGGCTGAAGAAAATTTTGGGAGAAAATACATGTAAGCCAATCTGTGATAATAAACTCCTATGAGAAAAATGCATCTGCATAGTTAGTTCCCATCTATTCTATTCTAAACAAGTAGACAAAGGAAATTTTCAATAAAATGCTTGTGAGAATATTTCCAATACTGCAAAAGCAAATACTTACATTAGCTGGTATAGAAGATGATGTTGTAGCTAAAATAACATCTGGTCTTGAGAACATAGCATTTTCATAGTCCTTTTTTCCATCAGAAGGAGCATCCGATCCAGTTTTCTCCTCCCTCCTCTCTGCACCTGTTTTCTTTTGTTTTGGTGAACCTGCATTTGGCAATGCTCTGTCACCAGGAAAAGAAACACCTCTGGGAAAGTTTGTATTTGATTTTCTGTCAACATAAGCAATGTACCTCCTCGGTAGCCCCATAGGTATCGATGTGGATGTTTCAGTATTTGATGGTACTATTATACTTTTTGATCCTAAGGCATATGACATTCCACTCACTGGAAGAACAGAGGAAGTAACCCATATCAAAAATCCTATGACAGACAAGCAAGTGGTCACCCAAGATGTGAAGGGACAACCAAAAAACTCTCACTAGCAAGACTACAATGGCTAGAGTCCTAGACTATCCATGGATACAAGACAGTATGCCATCTCTTCTTAATAAAGCATGCTTGAATACAACTTGACAAGTGGATTAATCCAACTCATGTACCCAGCAATTACATTTTCCAAGGGCAATGTCAATTTCATCCATGACATCTGTTTCTACCAGCACATGTCTCCAAACTGCAATCATTCCAAAACAGAGATTGCTGTCAAGTTAGATAAAGATAAAAGCATGCTTGATAAAAATAATAAAGCATGCTTGATAAAAATTAAGCATGCTTGATAAAAGCATGCTTGATAAAAACTAAGCATCAATGTGAATTCGAAAAAGAAACAAATTCAAACTTACATCCATGGAACATCACCTACAAGCATCCAATTCCCCTCTTTGTCTTCGTAAGTGAAAAAGTAATCAGAACAATCCCCCACAAGCCATGAATGTTTTGACTGGATGAAAATTCCATTTTCTTGAACTGCAACATCACCTTAAAGACAAATGGATCAAGAGATGCTTGGAGATTACATATGACATGATTCAATTTCTCAAAGTAGAATCTAATTGGTCTGATCTCTATTCTATTGTTTGTCGCATTTTGGAAGTGTGGCAGAATAGGGAAGCTTCCCAAGTGCATGAGCTTATACTTGAAATATATTGTTTTGTACTTTGCTGGATAACTCTATCAGATCTTGATGTTAAGGAAGCCGGTGCTTTACCATGGAGTCCTGAATTGGGCAGAGACAAGTTGCTTGAAATTGAATACTTCATAAGTTTTAGCAGAATTCTGCGCCATAATGTTCATTTTGGCCATACAGGGGAGCTATCACAACTGGCAAATATCATTCTAGATATACTCTCTCAACTTCAAACATTATACAAAGAGCATAGTGTGAAGGAAAGGGGTTGGTTATTCTTAAGGCATAGTGCATGGCTATCTTTAATTTTATCATTGCTCCAGGCAGGTCTGTGGAAAGTGTCTCTGAGAAAGATCCAAGTTTCAAGAGAGGACACATTTTGGATAGAGCAGACATCTAAAGATACTTCATTACTCACACTTTGTGAGCAGTTAGTTTTTTGTGTATTGAAGGATGGGAAATCAAGCGTTTTGCTGAAAATATTGACATCCCTTTTCAGCATGCATGTTGGGGCACTGCGAAAAGCTGTGCTTTTTGTTCTTGATGGAAAAGAATGCAA
The DNA here is from genome assembly GCA_001517045.1 of Pseudotsuga menziesii. Lineage (NCBI taxonomy): Eukaryota > Viridiplantae > Streptophyta > Pinopsida > Pinales > Pinaceae > Pseudotsuga > Pseudotsuga menziesii. The sequence continues at coordinate 235,284 of LPNX010674567.1, forward strand.
AGATGATGCACTGTTTTCACTAAATTTGCTGCTTCAAGCAGG
>LPNX010674580.1:12664-117325 GCA_001517045.1 Pseudotsuga menziesii
ATGTGGATTTTGGTCATTTTTTTGGTCACTAATCTCTCATTTTCCACTAGTGAGAGGAGGAAAGTTGCCATTTGGATCGCCGCAATGACAGGAAGTACAGTGACTTGGATCGTCGATGTGCATAGGGTTAGTCCTTCCAAGATAGACATGTGGCCATGGAAGACACAGTAGGTTTATGGGCCACCGTTGCGAAAGCCGAGACGACTAACCACCTGATGCACAAGACAACCGACCGCCGATGCAGCGCATAGGATGCTTTCATCACTAATTAGGTTTGGGGAGTTGGATGCGGATCCAATACAGTGGAAGGAAATAGGTGAACATTCCTCTGTGTCACTAATGCAGATCGGAATTTTGGCAATTTTCCTGCCGAAACGTCGAAAAATTTGTGCAGAAGAGACCCGATGAAGAGAAGGAAACTTTGGGTTTTTTGAAGTGGAAATTTTCTCAGCAAATTCTAAATGTTTTAGCAGATTTCAGTGGACTGTCAGTGGATTATAGGGCTGAACACGAGGGAGAGGAAAATTTTGTGTTTTAAGAAAAATTGTTGTTTTAGGAATTTCTAGATTAAGGAGTTCCATGAGCTAAGATTGGGACAACAGACCATGGAAGAATATGCAAATAAGTTTTTGGAGCTGTTGAGGTATGTCCGGTACATCAGAGATGAAAAAGTGAAGGTCCAACATTTTTTGAGTGGATTACCTCAGTCTTACAAAGATAGAATTGAGTTTTATGAACCTAGAACTCTTGAAGAAGTAATAAGGAAGGCTAAGTATTGTTATGAGAAAAGCAAAGGTAAGCCGGATTACCATAAGGCATGGAAGGACAAGAAGAATGAGAAGTTTGACCAAAGAAAGAAAGGTTTTAAACCTTCTAACTTCAAGAATCAGCAGAAGTAGCCATCCAAAGTTGTAAGTAAGCCAGTCGAAGTGACAGGAGAAAAGCCTAAGGATCCACAACAGAATAGAGGGCCACTTCAATGTTGGAAATGTGGAGGACCCCACATGCACAGGAATTGTCCACTCGAGAGTGAGAGTGCAAGGCCAACTTATAACATTCAAGAAGTAGAAACAATGGGTCAAGTAGCAAGGGCAGTCCCTAGGGTTTATGCAGCACTGGAGGATCGCCAGGCAGATCACCAGTCAACTGTGGTTGAATTAGCAGGTAAGATTGTTGAGCAATCTGTTTCTATTTTTATTGACCCTAGTTCTACTCACAGTTACATTACTCCTAGAGTAGTGGATATTTGTGCTTTTAAGAAAGTAAAGCATAGGAAGTCTTGGTTAGTTCAGCTAGCCACTGAAACTAAGAGAAAGGTTAGTGAAGTGGTGGAGAAATGTCCATTGGTCATGGACGGATTGGTCACTTGTGTAGATCTGAATGTTCTACCACTTGGTTCCTATGATGTTCTCATTGGAATGGATTGGTTAGAATCTCACAGGGTGAAGCTTGACTGTTACAATAAGACTTTCGAATGCATGAATGAAGAAGGGAACCTAGTAGTTGTGAAAGGTATTCCAAAGGTGATTTCCGTAAGGCAGGTTTCAGCGATGCAGTTTAAGAAGTTCTGTAGGAAGGGTTGCCAGTTGTATGCAGCTCTGATTTTGGAGGCAATAGATGATGAAACTCCTAGGTTGGAGGACTATCAAGTGTTACAGGAATTCAGGGATGTGTTTCCTGATGAGATTCCAGGGCTTCCTCCAAAGAGGGACATTGACTTCACTATTGAACTTGTGCCAAGAGCAGCACCAGTGTCCAAGGCACCCTATAGGATGAGTACACCGGAGATGATAGAGTTGAAGATGCAACTGCAAGAGTTGTTGGAAAAGAAGTATATCTGACCGAGTGTGTCTCTAGTGGGGAGCACCAGTTCTGTTTTTAAAGAAGAAAGATGGTACACTCAGGTTGTGTATTGATTATAGACAATTGAACAAGGTTACTGTGAAGAATAAATACCCTTTGCCTAGGATTGATGAACTCTTTGATCAAATGACCGGAGCAAAGGTATTTTCCAAGATTGACTTGAGGTCTAGTTACCATCAGGTGAGAATCAAGGATGAAGACATTCATAAGACAACCTTCTGGACAAGGTATGGACATTATGAGTTTGTAGTGGTACCATTTGTTCTCACAAATGCACCGGCTACATTTATGTGCCTTATGAATAGTGTCTTCAGCAGATATTTGGACAAGTTTGTTCTTGTTTTCCTTGATGACATTCTTGTTTATTCTAAGAATGAGAAAGAGCATTAATAGCATTTGAGTTTGAAGTTGCAATTGCTTAGGGAGCACCAGTTGTATGCAAAACTAAGCAAGTGTGACTTCTATAGAGATAGAATTCAGTACTTAGGTCACAAAGATTGAACCATTATGAATTGGCCTACCCCAAGAAATGTGACAGATGTAAGATCCTTTATGGGACTTGCAGGATAATATAGGAGATTCATTGAGGGATTCTCTAGAGCTGCACATGCCATCACTTCTTTGCAAAAGATGGGGATGAAGTTCGAATGGAAATCAAGGTGTGAAGAAAGTTTCCAGCGGTTGAAGAATCTTCTCACCAGTGCACCCGTATTGAAGGTTGCAGATCCAGAGAAAGACTTTGTGGTGTGTACCGATGCATGCGGATAAGGGATTGGAGGAGTCCTTATGCAAGACAACCACGTGATATGTTTTGAGTCGAGAAAGATAAAGGAGCATGAGAAGAACTATGCCACTCATGATCTAGAGCTTACAACCATAGTACATGCCCTCAAGATGTGGAGGCATTACTTGATGGGTAGGAGATTTGAGCTCAGAATAGACCATTGTGGTCTGAAGTATTTGTTTGATTAGCCTACTCTGAATGCTAGACAAGTGAGGTGGCTGGAATTTTTATGTGAGTTTGATTTCGAAATCAAACACATAAAAGGGAAAGAGAGTAAGGTAGCTGATACACTTAGAAGGAAGATGCAAGAAATGGATGTGGCATCTCTTAGTATTTTCCAATCATATTTGAGGCAGCAGATTGTTAGTCATGCTGCTGGAGATGAATTGTATGAGCAGGTAAAAGACAAATTGCAACAACAAAGTCTTGAGAAAAGGTATGAGGGATATAAATTTGAAGAAGATGGACTTCTCACTTATAAAGGTAGAATTTATATTCCAGATGTAGCAGGTTTGAGGCGAGTTGTTATGGAAAAAATCCATCAAGCTCCGTATTCCGGTCACCCAAGATACAAAAAGACCATTGCTACAGCTAGAAAGTAGTACTTTTGGCCAGGAATGAAAAGGAATATGGCTGAGTACATTTTGAGGTGTATGAAATGTAAATAGGTAAATCTTGAGCATCAACACCCTGTAGGTTTGTTGCAGCCTTTGCCAGTTTTGAATGGAAATGGGAAGTTATTTCCATGGATTTTATTACAGGATTGTCGATGACTTGGAGACAACATGATTCCATCATGGTTGTGGTGGACAAGTTGACAAAGGTAGCGCATTTTATACCTGTTAAGTCTACACATAAGACCGATGACATTGCAAAGATCTTCATGAAGGAGATTTTCAAATTGCATGGATTGCCTAAGGCAATAGTCTCTGAGAGAGATGTCAAGTTCACTTCCAACTTTTGGAAGGGGTTGTTTGTAGATTTGGGTACAAAGCTAAACTTCAGCACTGCATACCATCCTCAAACAGATGGGCAGACAGAAAGAGTTAATCAGGTGCTTGAAGACAAGCTTCGAATGTACGTGATGGACAAACCAACCAGGTGGGAAGATTACTTACACTTGGTAGAGTTTGCTTATAACAATGGACAGTAGGCACCCTTAGGGATGAGTCTGTATGAAGCTTTGTATGGAAGAAGGTGTAGGACACCAGTGACTCGGTATAACCCAATGAACAGGATTATGCTTGGGCCATAATTGCTCAAGGAAATGGAGCAATAGGTTGTAAACATCAGGAAGAATCTGAAAGCAGCACAGGACAGACAGAAAAGCTATGCAGATAAGCATAGGGTGAACAGGGAGTTTAGTGTTGGGGATCATGTTTACCTCAGAGTGAGGGAAAAGAAGAGTTCCTTGAAGCTTGGAAGTTGTGCCAAGCTGTCACCAAGATATTGTGGGCCGTTTGAAGTGCTTGAAAGAATAGGGCCAATTGCATATAGAATTGCATTGCCTTCTAGCACTAGAGCTCATAATGTTTTTCATGTTTCTTTGCTTAAGATATATGTACATGATCCTAACCATGTGATAAATTGCGATGTGATTCAGGTGGAACCCGAAGGAGAGTTCCGAATCGAGCCAATGCACATCCTCAACAGGAAGGTCACAATGCTCCGAAACTGGGCCATAGGTCAGGTAAAGGTGCAATGGGAGCACTATGGACTTGAAGAGGCTACATGGGAGCTGGAGGATGCTATGCGATTGGCACATCCATTTTTGTTCAACTTTGTGGAACACTGAGGCGGTACCAATGTAGAATTTTTGTTCAAATTTTGTAAAGCACTAAGGACAGTGCTATTGAAGCGGGAGGGGACTGTAACACCCCATTTTTGACCCCATTGCATTAGATGTATATGATGTATATATTGTAAATAATCATGGTGCAGAGCTAAAGGCCACGGCCCCACCATTGATTGGTTATGATATGTTTCGGGTTGAAATTGTCACCAATGGTATATCAAGGCATGCAGCATACATATCAATTTTTTTCATCATGTAAATATACATCTTTAATTAAATGAACCCAACCAGCTATACTCACTGCAACCATAATGAAAAGGGCATGATTTTCCCAAGGATAAGGGGGGGGGGATTGTTAAACCATGAACCAATGGGGAAAAATCCATGTGTCACCTTCCCTTGTCTTATCCAACTACCACCATTAAAAACTGTTGCCGCTAGTTGGGGCAGTTATGGCTGCGAGTGAAGTGTGGTAGGACTATTAGTCCTTTCCCACACGCACACTCCACCAACAGGTTGACCTCACGTTGGCAAGCAAAAACGACCACCTCCATCACTCCAGCAGACTCTCCACTCTATCCACTAAGCCATTCTCTCCATTCTCAGTTCATCCTCATGCAGGGATGGTAGTCCGCTCATTCTCATGCACAGGCATCTTTTCTGTTTGATCTCATGCAGCTAAGAGGGGAGCCATTTTTCAGTTGTCATTCACGTTTTTCCACAGAGTGGAATCTGGTGTATTTTCCCTCTGTATTTCCAGGGTCTAGTGTAAAATTTTCTCATGCACAGGTTGAGAGTCTGTATCTTCTTCGCCAGTGTGGTTTGTGTACGTTTTCCCCCAATGGCTTCGTTGTCCAGGATGGACTATTGTTTCTCCACGTTGTGAATTGTGTTTGTTGATACGTTTGAGGTTTTTGTAGGTTGTTTTGGGAGTCGTTTTGGCCACGATAGGGCCAAGAACAACTCAGGAATTGTTTCCTTGGCCAAGTTGTGAATCACTTGTGTGACTACGTGTATGCAGTGGTTGGTCTTCAGACTGTGTTGGGAGCAGGGATGGGGGCTTGGTTTGCTTGATAAACCTGGTGTGTTTGGAAACCACACAGACAGAGCTAGAGGGCTGTATTTCTTCTCCACAACCCCTGAATAGCACTGGAAGGGAAGTCATGGTCTTAGGGACTGTGTAGCAGAGAAGGGACTGATTCCTTGTGTTGGGTGTGTGTGGGTGTATTAGAATTCAGGATAGTTCTGGTGTAGGTGTTCCTAGCTCTGTAATGAGTTCACCAGCTTAGCATTTATCCTTTCCTAGCTCCTTGATGGCGTGATAAACCTAACCATGTTGGCTTGGCTATCTTGGTGATGGCCTAATAAACCCAACTGTGTTGGCTTGGCTTTGTTTTTTGTACCCTTGGCTATGTGTAAGCCTACTTGTTCCTTATTCCTTGGGGAATCATGCCCAAATCATGGGTGGCAGCATTGCTGAGAGATTTAGGAGCATGCTACCCTATGGTTGGGTGGAACGTTGCAGCGACGTAGCTGGTTGTGGAACGAGTTCTTTATGAGATAAGTAATCTTGTCTATTTTACCTCTACAATCATATTTATTGTTAAATGAATATGATGAACATGTTGAATTCTTGTATGAATGTATGTTTGATTCTGGTATATGATAAATAATCATGTATGCATGTTCTAGTTCAAAGCATTTTGTTTTAGCATTTCAGCTTTCCAATTAATGTACATGTTCATGGGGCGGTTTCCCAGATGGTTAACACCATGGTAGCGTCATTTTCTCTGGTCGGAGGGTCGGGGATGCTACAGTGATCATGACTTTGTACAAATATGTGATGGATATCTGAGAGGGATTGGTCTCCTAAATTTTCAAGGTTTGTATGAGAATTTTTCCTATTCAATATTTCCCTAATAAACCTTTCAGGATCAAGGAGAGGATTGAATAATTGATGGTGGTTTATTTGGGTAGAAATTCTTGGAGGGATGTTAAACAATGGAGTCGCCAGATGGATCGAGTTTTAATTTTTATCTTTTTTAAAGACAATATCAATCAATTTTTTTTTTAATCTTTTTAGTTGTTTAGAAAAAAGTTAAGCTAAGTCGTACCCAAGAATAAAAAGATTTATCCCCGACAACGGCACTAAAAACTGTTACCACCTTTTCACACACCTGGGATACATGGTAGAAATATTCAATCCACTCGATGTGTCCTTCGGGACAAGTCTCGAGTCAAGGTTGTCACCTTGTTCTTGACTCCTCCGTTTAGGCTCAACTCCTAACGAAGCCAAGGGGGGTAGACCCTATTAAGTTACTAAGGAAAAATTATTTAGTATGATGATGGTATTAAAGAGTAATTTTTTTAGGAGTTTCAATTTAACAATTGTAAACAACAAATAACATGGTCAGATAATCACAAGTAAGCACAAAAATGACACCCAATCACATTTAGATTGAAAGAAATAAAAACTTGACTAGTGCCTTGAAAATGGAGTCGAAAAACAATTAAGAGTGCTTACAAGTGCTGGAATGAATGTTGTGCAATTGTATCTTGGTTAATTTTAAATTAATGTAAGAATATGAGTAATTTAACTTAGGCGAGGGGACTCCAGATATACCTAGACGGTACTTGAAGTATGTCCAAAACTAAACCATCATGGCTACCCGCAAGGAATATGTGGGTTGAATGGAGTATCTGAGGTTGTTGTTCATAATGCACCCGAAGTAAAGTAATGGATATCAGCACCCCGAGATCACTTTTCAGAAGTTCCTGCTTCCTTTGGGTATTTTTCCACCATAATGGTTTGATCGAGGCGGTGGATTTTCGCCTGATGGTTTGTTAATTTAGGGAGAGTGAATCCTAATTATTCTAGTCACTCAAATGCTTTTGATGCATCTTGACTGATCAGATGAATCGCAGCCAAGTACAAAGCATACACACTAGATTCTTTGTTATTTTTAGTAAATTTTAAAGGAGGTGTTCTTGTTAAAAAGAAAACCCTCTAGGAACCTCTTTCGGTCCAAGTGGACCTCAATCGGGGAATCAAGGAGGGGTCGATTTTATTATGATTACTAAAAAACATGATGATAGAAAATGAAGCATAAACAGATAATCAAACCACAATTTTCTAATTAGACTAGCACGACCCTTTCTTCACCTTTTGGGTCAAAAGGAGGCTCGTGGGGTAAGTATTAAAATTACTTTTAAACCACTAGATATGGAATATGGAAATGATTATAAGTAAAATTATACTACCCTGTAGATTAGAACTACACTAAATTGAAAAAATATGAACAAAAAGTAAAAAATGACACAGACGCAAACCCCCCCATGGGGGATGGTGAATAGGATAGAAAGAGCCTATTCAAAAAGATTTTCTTTTTATTAGCAGAAATTACAATATCAAAAAACTAAAATTAATCCACTTGGTCCTTATATGGAATGATACCAAAGGTTTACAAATTGCAAAAAATTGAAATTTTTGGAAGATGGAGACCCCCTGGGGGGTTTTGAATGGTCCAAAAATGCTCTCTGGACAGCGCCTCCTGTTGGGGTGCGCACCTTAACGATCCTTAATTTTGGTAACTCTGTTGTTTTTGTGGAAGCTTGTAAGAAGAGTTGCGACTCAAAATAGTCTTAGGGGTGTCGGGGTTGAGTCAAAGCCCTCTTTTTGTAATTAACCCATGGTTTAAGTCCAGGGTTTAGGGTTCGGGGTGCCCATGGTTTAAGCCCATGGTTTTTTAATAAGTGCACTTGTATAAATAATCACTTTTGTAAAAGAGTCAGGTTAGGATTTTTATGTAAGATGATTTGATGCGAAGCTAAGGCTAGTTTTGTAAGAAAGGTTAAGTCCCAGCTATGTGAGTGGACAACCTCTGCAGCTGTGTGCACAGAGATCTACAGCTTAGTGCGTAGCTTAATGAATTGAAGGGATCTACAGCTGAGTGCATAGATTAGAACTGTGGTTTTTGTAAAGAGTTGAATAAAACACAGTTCTGTGGACGTAGCCCCTAAACTGGGGGTGAACCACGTTATATATTGTGTTGTGGCTCTTTTTTGTTGTTTCTGTTATGTTATTTTATGCATTGATAAGTAGATAACTAATAAGAAAGATCACTGCTAAATACTAACTTCGCCGTGAATTCCCAGTTAAGGGTTAAGCAAGACACTGTTTGTTTATCTAACTGCGAAGCTATATAAGTGACTGTCGAAGATCTGTATTGTATGATTATTATTTGTAAAGGATAAAGGTATAGTAATATCCCTCTTATGCTTTCAAAAACCTGATTCTGCAGCACCCCATAGCTGTTTCGGGTGAGACTGCAACCTGTTCGCAGGTTTTTGCCGAAAGGGCCAACATTGTGGGTCTTTTGTTGGTGCGAAGACAAAAGTATAGAACCCAGGTCTGCCCTAAGCCCAACAAATTGGTTCTGTTTCCAGTTGAAATCAGTATCTTCTCAAGAGGGGTTTACGTCATACCTAGAGGGATATGTTTTGGAGACCCTCAGTGAAAGAAATCGGTGATTGGATTGAAGAGACTTATCTGAAATTTGCTGAACAAGAGAACAAAGATCCGCGTCACAGTTCAGACGAATTTTTACAAAGGTACATTTTTTCTGATGTTTATGAAATTTTCTTTGGTAGTATCCACATAGAGTTGCACCAGTGGTTATCCAGGTTGATAGAGAGAAATACGAACTTCCAAGAAGGTCATTTTTCTGATTGGACCCCCGCAAGAATTAATATATTGAAAAGAGTGAACAACGAGGTATCCCGAGCTGTTGATTTCTGAACAACGCGAACCCTTGAAGCATTTGTGACGGATTTTGCCATCGACACAAGTACTTCCTTCAGCAAAGCCAAATGAAATTTTTTCAAAGGACCAAGGGGTAAGTACTTGAATTCATTTAATTTGAAAATTAAAATGCGATTGGCTGAAAAAGGTATATTGCTCATTGAATCAGACTGTTAGATTTAGTAGTACTAACTTATGTTTGGAAGTGAAAGTGAATTTGACAAGCAAAGTGGTAAAAGATAGAAGAGGAATTTTGGATCCTATACCCTAGGTCAGAATACCAGGTATACCCCTGTAATTTCAGCAGACCCGGCGCCCGATGAAACCCCTTCTGTTGGAAACCCTTCGGTAACCCCGCAGAGAAGCCCTGTTATCCTTGAGAACCCGTCGCAGTTTGAAAGTAACCCTAGCCTAAGTATTCCTATCGCAGGTAAGTCTACCCCAGTAAGTTCCCCCCTACCTACTACCAGTCCCCCTCCCTCCCCCCCTAGATCCGTGATGGCCCATATGAATGATGACATTAAGCTCCCAGTCTTTAAAGGAACTGGATCAGAGGATCTAGAATAGTTTTGGTTCTTATGTGAAGCCGTGTGGACTGCTAAGAACATTACGGATCAAGATACAAGAAGAGCGCAGCTAGTTACTTCTTTTAGAGACCGCGCTTTGACCTGGTTCATGAAGTTTTCTAGTACTCAGAACCATGTCTTGGCTGATATAAAAGCAACAATGATAAAGGAATTTAAGAGCCTAAATCAGAGTTGCAGTGTATCACTGAACTAAAGGAAATTCAGCAGAGGCGAGGAGAATCAGTGTGGGACTTTGATCAGAGGTTCAAAGTTCTACTAGATCAAGTCAGTTTCACTATTGGACCAACGCAGCATAAGGAATGGTTCATTGCAGCTTTGTTACCGCATATCAAGACTCCACTCATGCAACAGAAGGTTGCTGATTAGCAAGAGGCTTTGGAAATTGCTATGAAGCTTGAAACAGCTCCTGTCGAAGATAATTCTGGTATAGCTCAAATACAAGCGCAGTTAGCAGAAATGGCCTTGGAGCTACACGACATGAAGAAAGGAAAAGCTGTTCGAGAAGAGATTTGGTGTACACGATGTCGGACAGAAGGACATGACAAGGAACAATGTCCTACGGTAAGAAATTACCTGAATTCTGGTGCGCTGAACCCATTCAATCCTAGTGTTCTATATTGTGAGATCTGTAGGACAACTGGCCAGCATCGACCTGAAGACTGCTATCTACTATAGAGATATGTGCAAGTACCTAAGAACCCCTATTGCAAGTTCTGTAAGTCATTTGGACACAACAAAGATGAATGTGGTAGTTTTGACCTCATGAGAGAACAAACCTATGATGCTTATCGGGTACAAAACGATGGACAAGGCAATGATGGATATGGGTACCGTGGGAGTACCTCAGGTTGATGTACTTTTGGAGGTCGTGGTCATGGTGGTATGCTTGGAAGAGGTCGAGGCCAGGTGGTGTGCTATAACTGTAATCAGGTAGGACATCTAACTAGAGACTGTTGGAACCCAACTATGACATGTCGATATTGCAGAGCATTCGACCATGTGATTGACCAATGCCCGCAACTGATAACCAAGATACAAGAAAGAAATAGCACTCCTACTCAGAATATTTAGATGATTGCTGTAGAGAAAATACCTGTTCCAGCCATTAATTTTGTTACAAGGAGTGGCACCACGACGCAAATACAGAATAAGGAGAAACAGCCTGATGAGGCTTGGGTTCGTAAGGCCCCAGAGAAAATTCCAACCTTCGATGTGGGAAGAGAAAAAGAGACATTTTTGGAAGCCAAAAAAGACTTTACTGATCCGAGCACACCAGTAGCACCTGCGTAGTAGCCTCAGTAGCAGTCACAGTCTCAAGAAGCTTCGACGGATAAAGTAAGTATATTGTCTTCATTTTTACAGAGTTGCATGAAGCTCTTAAGAAATCAGAATGCTTTAAATGAGTAACAGAAATTTATTGCTTCTTGCGAACCTTAGTGAAGCTCTGGTAAGGAAAAAACTGTTAATAGAGTCAGAAGAACTGGAAGAGAAATGAGATTGCATGCTCAGATAGGAGAATATGACATGACTGATGTCATTCTGGACCTAGGATCCGAAGTAAATGTCTTAACTAAACAAACATGGGAACAAATGGGAAAACCTACCCTTGAATAGTCTCCTATACAGTTGAGATTAGCCAATCAGCAGAAGATTGTGCCCCTAGGAATATTCCCTAGTGTCCTAGTAGATATTGATGGGGTCAGTACTTTAGCAAAATTTGAAGTCATTGAGATAATTGATGATAGCAACCCCTACCTAGCTTTGCTAGGAATTGAATGGGAAATAGACAATACTGCAGTCATTAACCTTAAGAAGAGACAGATGACTTTCGAAGGGAAAGGTTTGAGAGTCATAGTACCACTGGACCCTTCTCAAGGAGAAAGGTACACAGAACCACTCAGAGATGAAGATCAGGATGTTTTGGACCATATCTACAACATCACAGCTAAGGAAGAAGATTATGTTGATCCTACTGCCGAAGGTATCATGGATTGGTAGTGTGACAGCTCCTGCATGATAGATTCAGATGACGGTCTAGAGAATTGGCAGAATAGACTTTATGAACTATATGGACATCGATGTGCAAGAATTACGAAGTCTCTCAGATGGCTTGGTTCATAGAAAAGAGACTTGCCTACCTTTGATGGTTTGACAGACCCAACAGATTTTATTATACAATTCTCAGAGCAGGTACTAGATTCTAGATTCAGTATTCAGAGCCACAGCAGCCAGATGGTGGAATGGTCATAAAAAGTACATTCATAGTTGGGAAGCATGCCAAAAGTCCCTTTTCCTAATATTCAGGGATCAACCTCAGGAGGTGCGAAGCAGGTTTAATGTTAAGACAAGTCCTCAGGGACATTTGGAGCAATGCTACGAAGCATGGAAGCATGTACCTCGTGAAGAATGGGTACATAGGTTTGCGCACACCTTGGAACTTATAGCAAAGAATTGGTATGCAGAGGTCGAGCTTCTACATGGTACTATAAGTTGGGATAGTCTTGTTGATAGTTTTGTGCTGACATTTTCTATTAATGAGGTTTGTCCTGCTTTGGACGCAGCTATTAGGTTGATCCATACTAAAGTGTTTGATGATCAAGAAATAGCAAAATACCAACCTAATTGGAAGGAACAAGAAGCTAATGTAGTAGAATGTTATAAACTCGTAATTGACGAGGATGATGATCCGCGCGACATTAACATTCCTAAGTCAGAAGGACACTGCGAAGTACATGGACCAGCAGTTGAAGCACCTGAAGTGACTCAGCCCTTGAAAACGCGGACAGTAAACATTGGATCAGAAGAAAATCCTAAGTATGCTATCATTGGAGATTATTGGGATGAAGAAATGGTGAGCAAAGTGACCCAACTTCTCCATGAGTATCAGGACCTATTTTTGATGAAGTTCTCAGAAATAAAAGACATCATTGAGGTGGTGGAAGACATTCTGTCATGGGTTGAAGCTTGAAGCCATGTCGAAGATGGTATCAGGAAGTGTTGAATGTCCCCATTATGGCGCAGCCAGAGTTACTGCTTGTGCTGAAGAAGGAAAGATTCGTCGACGTTTAAAATACGACCGTTGGAGGACACCAAATTTGGCAGCGCCGGTACGTTACCTGTATTAACTGCCTGTATTAATGAGATCTTGGCAAACCTACTGCTGTTTGGACAAGATCTCTGTTATATTTGGTGTCTTCAATGCACAATTATGACAGATTTCATTGATGGATTCTATAAGAAGACACCCACACCCGTGAAGTTCGCATTACGTAGTTTCTTGAGTTTTACAATTGAGCCCATGACAGCTGATTGCGAGCTTCAGGAATTAGTGAGAGAATTTGAACACGGGGGTCTGTCGAACCTTGTTAGCCATCCACCTGTGCCTGCGCCCTACAAAGAGACTCCCCCAGCACACCTCAACCAATGTAGACACAATCTACCAGGAAGAAATTTAAACCAGAAGTACGCTCTAAGTGGAACGAAGACAGACACACACAATCAGGGAAAACATCGGAGGATCCCAAGATGAATCTGTCTGGTTTAGTAGAGATCCCATCTGAAGGGGATGAGAACATTACACCGTAGCATCCACCTTATCTTCAGCCTATTCGACCAGGAGTTCAACCACCGCAGCAGAATGCTAAGTTCACTTTACGCACCCCTTCGCTGCCATAGGGTGTGCAGTTGGTCGGAACCATGACAGGGAAAATAGATCGACTTAAGTATGTAGACCATGATACGAATGATCGTGGGAAGTTTCCATAGTTCACCTTGGGAACATACTTGCACTTCATCAAATATCCGAAGACTCTGGAAGTGAAACAGTGGGCTACTGGCTTAGCTAAAGCTGGTTTGTTGAAGATGCTCGATGTTCCCCACTTTGGTCGCAGCACACAGGTGACCATAGTGGTCAAGCAGCTCTTGGCATTAGTACATGATGGGTACCTATGGATAGGAGACACAATAATTCCTATCAATGGCGAGCTTATTCATAGGATCACAGGCTTACCAAAGGAAGGGCCTGATCCGGGGATAGAATTTCCTTCAAAACACGAAGATACGAAGCTGGCACAAAGCATGAAGGACCGCTTCAACCTAACGAAAGGAAAGCGAGGGTATCAAACCTCGACAATTCAGCACCAAAACATTCACTTCACAGCTGAACTCTTAGCCTGCAAATTGATGAGAAAGTGCAGACCATATGAAGTGCTTGCCCCGATTGTTAGTATTGCTGCGAACTGTGCCGAAGGCTACAATTACAACTGGGCAGCATACATTGCGAAGGAATTCCTTGAAGATGCCCACGATGCATAGGAGAAAGTTAGACCTTTTCACTACTCTTGGTTGATAGTCCTTATCACACTAGTAGGATGGAAAGAACCTACCAAGGCGCAGTTTGTTGCTGTGCCTCTGAACATGCCTGGCGCAGCGAGGTACGCATCTCTCTGGGTGTCACAGGACAAAGCATCCTAGCAGATGACAAACTATGTGTTTTCCTTTTATATGATGAGTATCTCATTTCAGATCATAAAGACCCCATGGCTCAGTAATGAGCTATTCTCTCAATATGATGGAGTGTCCAACTTCAGGGCCAACATGCACAATGTCTTCATCCAAGCCCACGCATATAAGAAAAAGGCATGTTGGAAGTTGCCATACGTGGTGACCAAAGAAGACATCCTCGTGGTAGTTCAACAGTGGCCGGCTGAATGGCTAAAGGATGCAAGGACAAATCCCAACATTCCAATCCCTCCAGTCACCAATGTGGGAGCTAGCCCTAGTCAGATGCAGTAGAGTAACCCACTCGAGGAAAGTGAAGAACAGAATGGGTTGCAGCAGAGTGAAGGTGACCAGGGTGGAGATTATGGAGATGAAGAGGAAGAAGAGGATTCGGTCAAAAGAGTCTCAGTCCCTAATTGACCAGATAAGCGCAATTCACCAGAAGCAGAGGAAGTGACCAAACCTCAGTCCTGAAAGAAAACGAAGGCGTCCAAAGACAAGAATATCGACGAAGAACCCAGCCTGACAACTGAGGAGCTTGATCAGGCTCTGACAAAGTCCATAGAATTTCTCACCAAGAAATGGTCAGAGTTTGCAGCTACGCACCTTGATGCACTCACCGGCGTAGCTCAGGGAATTTCAGAGTTGAAGGAGTTAGTAGAAAAATCAGCAACTGGTACTGGAGTAAACAACACCCCAGTAAGTGCACAGCCCAACACAAGACAATGGCCAGTTAGAGAAAACAGGGGACAAGTGTCAAGCGCAACACTCATAATAACTGACGCAGCGTCTCACTCGGAGATGAGCATGATAGTTGGAATAGATTACACCAAGATGTCCATGGCGGAGTTGTATCTCTGCCATTCAGCAATCATGAAGGAGATCCAAGCACAGGACCACTACTCACAGATACAATTGGAAAATACTATGAAGCGGAGTGAGAGCCTCGAAGCACAGTTGAAGGAAGCAGAGCAGGGGAAGAGTGACGCAGAACATAAGCAGGTCACATTGGCACGAGTATTGGATGAGGTATGTCGAAGTCTTCCTGAATTTGACATACAGGATGAGGAAGAGCCGAAGCAAAGAATTGCCAAGCTGAAGGACTACGCACAGCAGACTCGCAGTGAAATAGAGAATCTCAAAGCAGAACATGAGGCTCAGATTGTGGATCTTCAACTACGCATCACCCCAGAGAGCCCACCAGAGGTCAGAGAGTAGCGTCACAGAGACATTTAGGCTTTAGCAACGAAGATCTCTGATCTTGTAGGCAGCGCAGCCAAGCTACTAGAGGAAAGCGTCGACACCTAGACAACACTGCAGGAAAATCCAGAAGTAGAAAAGCTGCAGGAAACCATCAAGCAGCGACAGGTAGAGTTGGATGCAGTGAAAGTGGAAATTAAGACCCTACCTCCTATGTAGAAAATGTTCAAGGTAAAGCAAAGCAAGGAACTCCAGTAGGAAATTGAGTCATACAGAACGAAAGCAACACTGCTAGAAAATTCTATGCAGCCCCTTGTCAACGAGGCCTTGGATTTGAGTACTGCTGTGGACATCTAGCTCAAAGTTCTGAAGGAGTATCATGAATTTGCACAAGAAAATGCTAGTGAAGCATCAGTAGCAACATTGCAGGAGTTGGTGGAGAAGGAGCAAGAAGCCGACAATATCATGTGTGGCCTCAACAAGCAGTTCACTATCTTCACCAACAAAGTTCTCCCACCAGACAAATAGCAGAGTGTCCCGGGACAGGACACTGGTGAGTCTTAGGGGCCTGTTGGGGTGCACACCTTAACAGTCCTTAATTTTGGTAACTTCACGATTTTTGTGGAAGCTTGTAAGCGGAGTTGCGACTCAAAATAGTCTTAGGGGTATCAGGGTTGAGTCAAAGCCCTCTTTTTGTAATTAACCCATGGTTTAAGTCTAGGGTTTAGGGTTCGGGGTGCCCATGGTTTAAGCCCATGGTTTTGTAATAAGTGCACTTGTATAAATAAGCACTTTTGTAAAAGAGTCAGGTTAGGCTTTTGATGTAAGATTATTTGATGCAAAGCTAAGGCTAGTTTTGTAAGAAAGGTTAAGTCCCAGCTGTGTACGTGGACGACCTCTGCAGTTGTGTGCGTAGAGGGTTTTTGGGTGATTAATAAGATCTACCGCTGTGTGCGTAGAGATATCCATCTTAGTGCGCAACTTGAGGAATTGAAGGGATCTGCAGCTGAGTGCGCGGATCAGAACTGTGGTTTTTGTAAAGAGTTGAATAAAACACAGTTCTATGGATGTAGCCCCTAAACTGGGGGTGAACCACGTTATATCTTGTGTTGTGGATATTTTTTGTTGTTTCTATTATGTTCTTTTATGCATTGATAAGTAGATAACTAATAAGAAATATCACTGCTAAATACTAACTTTGCTGTGAATTCCCAGTTAAGGGTTAAGCAAGACACTGTTTGTTTATCTAACTGCGAAGCTATATAAGTGACTGTCGAAGATCTGTATTGTATGATTATTATTTTTAAAGTCTAAAGGTATAGTAATATCCCTCTTCTTCTTGCAGAAACTTGATTCTGTGGCACCCCATAGCTGTTTCGGGTGAGACTGCAACCTGTTCGCAGGTTGTTGCCGAAAGGGCCAACACTGTGGCTCTTTTGTTGGTGCGAAGACAAAAGTATAGAACCTGGGTCTACCCTAATCCCAACACCTCCTCCTCTTTTATGTTACACCTACTAAAAAATAGCAAGCTTATCATAGTTAAATATGCCCAAAATTACTTTGAAAGTACTTTTGGATGAACAAACGTTTTACCCAAAAATTCGAAGTTAAAACTAGTTTTTAAAGAAGCAGAAAAAGAACCAAGGAAAGAAAGCTTTCCTTGGGATCTTGGCCTGCTTTGAGGGAAGCCAATATGAAGCACTTAAATTGATGAATATAACTTTTTATATTCTAAGGAAACAACCATGTATTCAACAAGCTATAGATCTACTTTCACAACCTTGAAAAATGACAATTTTCCCTAAAACTAGATTTAGAATGCTTGTAAAAATTTATTTACGAATGAGATCTAGTTTTATGCGATTTAAGGTAGCAATATCTATGTAATATGAACTATGAAATTGATATATCTAAACAAATTTAAAGCTACAAAACAAGTAACCGGACTGATTTTGAAGAAATTTGAAGGAGGAAGAGGAAAGGGAGAGCGCTTGTTGCTGGGGAATGGATCTACAAAGAAGACTAGTTAGTGGAATGCTGAGGGACAATTCCTTCACAAAACAGTCAAATTCCCAATGGATTCAAGTTATATCCATAGTTCATCCAAACCCTATTACCTGAAAAACTAAGAAACAATCCTGCACAAAACCTTATGAGATTTGGATAGAAATATATGAAGAAAGAAAGGGATTACATGCAAAAAAAATTATTTAAAGATGTATGATCTGAATATTTAGGCATATATACTATGAGATATTGAAAAGCAAGTAATATTACTCACCCATCTATACTCCTATTGATTCAGCTGAATCATTAAGCCAGACAAGTTTTAGATGCAGAAATTGAGAGAAACCCAACGATAAAAAGCTGCAAGACAATGTTAAATCCACACATATAAAAGAATTACACAGATTTGGCCTCCAAAGATTCACTTTATTCCAATAGCAAAATATATTACACAGTATTACAACAGCAATAGCTCCTCAATCCACCTCTAACTAGCTTGGAAGAGACATCCTGAGCTTTATTTATATAAAAAATAGGTGATCCATCCCATGGGGGGCACAAATCCCAAGGAGACAGACTACTGCAGCTAAAGGAGAGTCCATCAATGCTGATTTGAAGCTAAACTGAGCCTACTTGTCAATTGGGGGCTTGATTGAGCTGACACATCAACCCACAAACTAACACATCAATCCATAGAGCTTCTAGGAGAGCCCACACATGTGGAGGAGAGAGAGAGGGCACAATTTCCCATAAAGGATGTTGAAGATCAACTCTGGATTTGTCTAGATCACCTCTTTCAGTCAAGGATTTGTCAAATCCAGTCAATCTAGTTCAGATTTGACTGATTTCAATCAAATCGGCTGAGAATCCACTGATCTAGGATTTTGTATTTTCTCCATTATTCATCAATTTATTAATTAAAATAATCAATAATTGATTTTTTGGGTTTTTTTTACTTGAGTGATGGAAAATCACTCAAAACTAGGAAATAGTGGGTCTACAGGTTTACTGGGTGCTCTTAGCTTGAAAATGAGCACCTACATGACTGAATCTGACTTTTGAGCCCATTTTTATTACAAAACCAACTTTTCCAAGTAAACTATTAAAAAATGGCCCAAGTTTTGGAAAATTTAAATTTTAATTAAAAACACTGAAAAAATTAAAAAATTAAAAAAATTGAAAAACGTAGGGGGACTTAGACATGTTCATATGACTCAACCATGATGCGTAGCATGTTTATACATTGACACGTAGACTCTAATAACTTCAATAGGCCTAAATGCGAAGATGACCACCCCAATTTTGGAGGTAGGGAGTGAAAAACTCAGAAATTATTAGTCGTTTATTCAACAACCAATAATAACCAAGGGAAAAAACACCCTAGGATGATCGGATTGACAAATGAAGTCTAAGAGACCGAGTCTTTTACAGACACTATCATGCTAGAACATTTATTACAATTCCCCCATGGGGTATGAACATGTGATATAGTACAACAAGCACCTCCCAGAAGCACTTCCGAAGCTCTTTAGAAGTTTGAACAAAAAATCTTTGTCCGGTTCACGAAGCTCACTTGATAAAAAACCACTAAGTACAACTTAGGTGGTAACAATGGGAAACCTCTTAGAAGATATATTCTCAGTAGTTAGCAACATAATATTTGGAAGCAAAGCAGGATCACCTTATCATACAAACTCCATTCTACCACAGAAACTCCATTCTGTCACAGAAATGACAACATGCGGCAGAAACTCATGACATTCAATGTACTTTTCAAGAACTTGGTCCTTTAAGGTAACATTGATCTAAGGTAATGATCCTTCCTTTGAAAAATGTTTTTGCATTAAATTTAAGGAAATTTTCACATGGATTATACCTACATACTTGCTAAGCCCATGCCCTCATATGATTTAGCCTATACTCTCATTTTACCTTTAGTTGTCATCATGATCTTTCAATTGTAATTTACCTTTGTATGTCATCATTCAATAATCATTCTCATACCTTATAAATGAATCTTCATCTCTATGGAACGTAGTGCCTAGAGATGAAGATCTTATCACTTTGAAAATATATGATTATGTTCTCTTATCCATGCAACCTTTGATTTATTCCTTCATATTTTCCTACACAACATTTCATCATTGCATTGACGGTTCAAAATTTTCATAAGCTTTTTATGCACCATATACTTGAATGATTATTAAATATGAGGTTTATGAATTACCGTTATACCCACAGCATTAGAAGCCTCGAGAAATGTGTTGAACACTTGTTTTATTCCTGTTTAATAACCCTTACCATTTTCCCCATTTTGGGTTCATCTTCTATTTTATGTCCAAGTTATGACCTTCAAGAAAATTATGGGGCTAAAGGGAGCTGCACGCCATGAACCAAATTTTGTTTCTATATTAGAAGGTTTTCCCGAATTCAATGCATGCAAAGAAATATTTCAAGGAATCTGGTATCAATTTTTCCAGAAATTTCAGGGGCATGATGAAGAACGTTCCACTGGTATGCCTCGTCAAGGAGAACGTTGGTTTAAGAATAAACCCATAGAGCGCATAGTGTGTACCAGGTTTTTAAAAGAAGAACATCAGTCTACAAACTGGAAGAAGGGTTTCCCTCGAGACTAGATGCAAGATGGATGGCGTAATATGCTCTATGTGTTGCAAAAGTATTTGACATGTGAAGGAAGGTATGTCACCACCCTGAATTCTCATATTCGCCTACTATTGCATTTTGAAGCAAAACTGGAAATTAATTTCCCCTATTTCCTATATAAGAGTTTAGCTAAGATGTCTAGAAGGGTTCAAAAGCATCTTGGTAGCCCTTATAACATTCTTTATCATCACGGGTTGGTCAAAATTCTCATTGAGGATGAATTGCATCTCTGAAAGGATAGTTGGGTACATTTTGTGGAAATAATTCATGGTCTTCCTTCATCTACAAACGCTCATTCTCCACAAATTCATGTTTCTCCTCAGTCTGAAGGCCGTGAATTAGAATTCATCCCTGATTCAGAGCTAGAACCACCCCTAATTGAAATTTTCTCCTCTGTATTACAAAAATCCAAAAAGAAACTACCTCAGCTAAAAATCCCTAGTGTCACAGAATCCCCAATGAAGTGTCGAACCATAAGAAGCATGACAAAACAATTTGTTAAGCCCTCTAATTTAGCCCTCAATGTACATCCATATATTTTTGTTGGTCTTGAGGAATCTCCTGATTCACAGCCAGGTCATCCTGAGAAAAATACACCAAGTCCACTTCCCCCATCGCTGCCTCAGGAATTTGATTTTGTACATGTTGAACCTTTTGATTTCATTTTTCTTGATTTTGGTTCTGAACCCATGCATGAAGATCTTCCTGTTCCAAAATATGGCCATGTAGAATATGAGCCTGAACTGTTTAACCCTCAAAATTTTGATTATGGGTCTCTTGATGATCATTCGCCTACATAAGAACCCTGTGATGAACATATACCTGAATTCTCGGCCAATTCAGCCATTCCTTCTGTAATTGCTCAACTGTGGAAGAAAAATAAGAAGATTAGAAAGTTAAATTGGTGCTCAGGTCATATGAACAAACCCAGAAAGAACAAGCTCTACTGCTTGTAGAGACTGAGAAATATAATGAGCAATGGAGAGCTTATAGTCTTAAGCTCTTGCTGAAGAATGAGAAATTGAGGGAAAAGCATGACAAAGCAGTTGTAGGTATAAAATGCCTTCAGAAATTAGTAAGGAATTGGAGAGGTGAGGCCTGTAAGCACTTGTGTCATATGAGTATGTTGAAAAATAAATTGAAGGCTTAATCAAATCCAGCTGGTAGAAACTTGAACATTCTGGTCAATGCAACATAATCCTTGTCAGTAATATTAAAAGTCAGTTTTGAAATTTTGAAGACTCTATCTTGTTTTTTTTCTTGGCACATGCAAACAGATAGGCATGGGAGAGAGATTTTCCAGGAAACAGGACAGTGAAGCATTGGATATCTTTGATTTTTTTAGCAAGGTTAAGAATCAGTGTTGAAAATTTTTGAGATTTTGGAAAGACATGTTTACATGGGGACATGCAAATACTCAGGCATGGGAGTATGTTGGATCGCCAAACTGACACTCTTTTGTAGCTCTTTACAGTATCCATATATACCTTCGATATCTTCATTTGATCCTTTTATCCCACAAATCCTTCTACATTTTCACATATTCACCCAAATATTCAGCAAGTTATTAAGGTATGATAATTCATTAATTTNGAAGCATTTGTGACTAATTACATTTCTGCAGTATGCTTTGATTTCTGCGGCACATGTTAGCATTCAACAACAATTAGTTATTTTGAAGCTTCTCCACATGTGGCCAGCTTTCTCAAACAAACTCGAGTTTATCCATATTCAATTTCGCTAATGACTTATGTACAATTAATGCAATCTTCATCTCTAGGCACTACGTGCCATAGAGATGAAGATTTTCTATTAAACAAAAACCCAAATAATATCTTGAGCACGAGGAAGTTAGCTATTTTCACGTTGTATTCTTAATTAGCAGATCGGGTTGTTACTGTAAAACCGAAAGTGGTTATATCAGCCTTCAAGCTATATAAAGAGAGCCATATATTGAAAGTAATAGAGAAGAGAGGATATAATAGCATGTATGTAGATAGGGATGATGATGTATGCATAATACAATGAACGATTAATAGAAGGGATGCATTGCTAATTGCTGGTTCTTTTTCTGAATATGACAGACTTATGATGTTTTTATAAAGCATAGATAATTTGGTAAATTATAATGTGATCCAGTTCATATTGTTAATGTTTTATATATTCCTGTAGCTTAAATCTCTTAGTCTACAAACTTCATAAGGACTTTTTCTCTCGTTGGCAAGGATCCACCAACATAGATCATAAGCCCTTCCTCTATAATTTTAAGTGTTTATAGTTAGATTAGCTAATTTTTTTTGTTTCCATTAGAAATAAGAATTGTTCTTAATCAACTAATTTTAGGAATCATATTTTATTTACTTTAATCAGATAATATTCATAACATTTGTTAGTTTATAACCAAGCTTGGGTAATAGGATAAGTTGATTTAAAAAATACTCTTTTAAATTCTTAGTATTGTAGGTCTGATTTGTTTTGCTGTAGATTCAAATTCTGAGTTTGAAAGTCATACATTAAGTTTGTCAAACTTGGTTACCAATAAAATAAACTTTATTATATTTTCCTTTAAATTGTAGGATATATCGATGGTATTCATTTTTGTTATGGTTTAAAGATTTAAGATTATTCTTTTCTGTTTTTAAAGATTAATTGTATTTATTCTGCAAATTATATTTATTCTTCTTTAGTTTTAAAATACAAGTTAGTTTGAAATAGTTTTGATCACAGATACAGTTCATTTTTAAGATGAATCAGTGAGCTCTATAATAGTAGTTCTTAAAAATCCATTAATGTAATAAGAGCTTTTAAAGTATTAAATGATACATCAAATTCACAAGTTTGCTTTCTGCAACTTACTATGTTTTTGTGTGTCTTTGTTCACTTTCTGTAACCTGTTTTGTTTTTGTGTTGATAAATAGTTTTCTGTTTATTTAAGTTTCTGAGTTATGTTAGAAAATTCTTAGTTTATGCTTCAGTCTCAAAATTATTTTGAAGTTAGTTTAAGAGTATTTTCATCTCTGTAATTAGGATAGGACATGAATTTGAATATTTTGTAGATGTGAGAGTATTCTAATTAATATTAGGGCTTTACATTTGAGTAAGTTTGATAATTAATAGATTAGAAATTTTCTTACTACGGATTTTGAATAATCCCTAGGTTAGAATAATTTAGCTTAGAGTAGATTATATTAGGATAGTCCTTAATCCTGCATATACAATGTTTACATCTCACAAGTTACCTTCCTGAGTCGACAATTAAGTGTTGTGTTAGATAGTGCATATTTAGGCCTGACAATGTGCCACACCAACCAAAACACCGCAGAAAACCCTTGATGGGATCCATGCTGAAATGATCTCTGATTTCAGGAAGCCTAAATCTTAGTCTAAGTGTGTCACTGAGATCAAGGAAATAAAACAAGCACTAGCAAAGTCAATATGGGACTTCGACCAACGGTTTAAAATTTTGATGGCTAATGTACGTTTCCACATGTCAGATGTACAACATAAAAAGTGATTTATTGCTGCACTATTACAACACATATGAGGTCCATTAATGCAACAAAAGATTGAGTCACAGACAAAAGCGCTAGAGTTGGCAATGAAGCTATAGGCCTCACCAATCGGCGATGGTGCCACAAGAATGGTGTTGATTCAGTCACAACTGGCTAATATGATGATACAACTTCAGGATATCAAAAAAGGAAAGGAAATATAAGAATACTTATGGTGCACAAGATGTAGAACAGATGGACACACTAAGGATGACTGTCTAACCTTCATGAACTATGTCTCATTCGATTCATCGAACCCACTAAATGGCCATGGACTACCCTAGTGTCACATATGCCAGTATAGAGGGCATCATGGTGATGAGTGTTTATACTTGAAAAAAGTTGTAAGTACCCCAACAAACTTGTTTTGTAAATTTTGCAAGTCCATAGGGCATGAAGAGAAATCCTGCAGGGCATACCAACTCTTGAAGGAGAAGATTGTCGACACATACTTGATGAAGAATGAGGGGAAGGCTTAGATTGAATCAATTCAACCATCATATCTGCCTGCGCAGTTCCCACCCAATTCATATCAAAACTAGTATCAACACTAGTATGCACTGCAACAATCATATGTGCAACAAAATCACCACCAGTTGTATTACCAGCAGAATTAGTACCCACCACAGCAACCACACCGGTAGGGAAGGGTGGCAGAAACTTTAGAGGAAGAGGCAGAGAAGGAGGATTTGGTAGATGGAGAGGTGAGGTTGCATGCTATAACTCTGGACAGCTAGGTCAGTATGCCAGAGACGAACTAGAACTTGCAAAGACATGTTCATACTATAAGGGATAGGACCATAATGTGGAGAAATGTCCTTAGTTGATTGCAAAATGACAAGAAAGGACCATCGCAGGACCTAACCCTGGGTAGAAACCAAACCCAAATCATAACATGAATGTTCATATGATTGCGGCCAAACCACAAGATCTGAATGTCATCATCGTAAATGTGTTGCGCCTAGAACTGATAAGGATAAACTGCAAGAACAACTGCAACCGTAGGTGCGACCCACAGTGTAGAAGAAGGTGCCATTCGATGTCCAGAAACAAAAGGAAGTATTCTTGGATGTATGACCAGAATTTGTGGTTTCGAAAGAACCATCGACATCATAGCTACAGGAAATGATAGAAGAGACACCCATGAAACCGCAACCTAAAAATAAAGTTAACCAAGTAAGCAAGAAATTAAAAAATGGGCGTGAGATAAGAATGACTACATAGATAGGAGACTATGACATGGATTACATCATCTTAGACCTGGGGTCTGACGTCAATATTTTGACCTAACAAACTTGGGAAAGTATGGGAAAGTCGTGCTTGGACTAGTCTCCTGTCCAATTGCGACTTGTCATCTAGGCGAAGGTCCTCCCAATTGGTAGGTTGAGTCAAGTCCCTTTCGACATTGAAGGGTTGTAGACATTTGCATATTTTGAAGTCATTAACATTTTCTTATGATAAAAAACCATATCCCGCACTGTTGGGAATAGATTGGTCCATAAACAACCAGACCATTATAAAATTTAAAAAGATTATTCTCTCATTTGAGGATAATGAGATGAGGGTAGTGTCTCTAATTGATCCATTAGAGGGACAGAGATACATTGATCCTGTCTACAATGATGAAAAGGTTGAATATCTTGACTAGATCTATATTGTCATTGCCATGCAAGAAGACTACATCAATCAAACAATAGATGGAAACCTGAGATGGAAGAGTGCTAGTTCTTGCACATCTGACTCAGGGGAGGATTTGGATAATTAGAAAAATAGATTGCATGAGGTCTCTATGAGAAGGTGCACCAGAGTTACAAGGTCTATGCGACGGGTGGAGAATGAATTAATAGAGCTTCCCACCTATGAGGGTTTACCTAACCTTCCGACGTTCTTAACTGAGTTTGAAGGACTCGTAATAGGATCGCAATGCTTGTTTGCTTTAGATGATGTACTAAAAGGTAGACCTACTAGATGGTGGGGTGCACACAAGTAGTCAATAATAGATTGGGCATAGTGCAGAATATTGATGTAAGTCAGATTCAGTGAAGAGGTCACTCTCGTGAATTGCAAGTACTCAAGATTGGTGAACCAGGTTGAACATATTAACCACTTTTGTATTGTATTTGCAGAGTACCCGCGATAGGAATGGGTCCATCATTTCATACATACATTGGAAATGACACCTAGAGCCTGGTATACATCTATGGAGTTGCGACAAGGAACCCAATATTGGGAAGGACTCGCTAAGAATTTCATGCACACATTAAAATTTTCCAATGAACACCCTACAGTTGATGTTGTGCTTTAAACAATAAAGGAGAATATTTTCGCTGAAATCCTTGTTGAAGAGGACAATGCTCACTAGTGTAGTGTGACTGTTTAGCAATGGATGTCTTGCTACAATATGGCCGGAGACCTAGATGATGATCCAACTAACATAAACATTCGAGAATCAAAGGGAACCCACGCAGTAGAAGGGAGTAGTATTTCAAGTGACCAGTTCCTTAAGCCATTGAAAATTAAGAAGGTAAACATTGGGTCACTGAAGAACCCGAAGTTTTCCAATATAGGATATTATTGGGATGAAGAGACAGTTGTGAAGATCACACACTTGCTGTATGAGTACCGAGACCTATTCCCTACCAACTTTTCGGAGATGAAGGGGATAGTAGGATATTTATGGGAAATGAAAATACCCCTGTGACCAGATGCTAAACCCAGTAAGCAACGACCCTATAGGTTGAATCCAAGGGACAAAGAAAAGGTAAAAGTAGAATTGGATCATATGCTTGACATAGGAATCATTGAATTGGTTGAGGAATTGGATTAGATCAGCCCTATAGTGATCTGGGATAAGACAACAACCAGTGAAGTAAGGATCTGTGTCGACCTAAGGAAGCTGAATGATTCC
Source organism: Pseudotsuga menziesii (assembly GCA_001517045.1). Classification (NCBI taxonomy): domain Eukaryota; kingdom Viridiplantae; phylum Streptophyta; class Pinopsida; order Pinales; family Pinaceae; genus Pseudotsuga; species Pseudotsuga menziesii. The sequence goes on from LPNX010674580.1 coordinate 39,325, forward strand.
TACTTACACGATCCATTCCCAACACCATTTATAGACAAAGTGCTTGAAAGCATCGAAGGGAAAGAAATGTATTCATTTACTAATGGCTTCTTTGGATATCATCAAGTCAGAATCGTGAAGGAGGATTTCCACAAAACAACCTTCGTCACTTAATGGGATGATACTAGTATACGGTAATGCCCTTTGGAATCAAGAATGCATCTGCTATGTTTTCTAGAATAGTAGTTTCTTTTTTTAAATATTTTATTCATAAGTTTCTTGAGGTCTACTTTGATGATTGGACTATGTTTTGTCTAATAAGAGACCATATTGATAGTTTTTGCATGATGTTGGCCCACTGTCACCATTATCAGATTGTGCTCAACTCCAAGAAATGTATCTTCTGCATGACATTTGGTGTGTTGTTGGGTCACGTCGTGTGTTGTGATAGTATTTTGGTCAACCCAGCAAAGATCATGATTATTCTTGACTTACCACCACCTACATCAATCATGCAACTCAGAACAGTTCTAGGACATACAGGCTACTATAGGAAGTTCATCAGAGGATATGCAGTGATCAATAATCTTATGGAGAAACTGCTGAAGAAAGACACAAATTTTCAGTGGACAAAATATTGCCAGAAAGCTTGGATAAATTGAAGAATGCAATCACCACTACGCCAATATGTGTGTTCCCTGACTGGAAGAAGGAGTTCCATGTTCATGTCGACACATTGTTTGTCACGCTTGGCATAGTCTTGATAGTGACTAGGAGAGGGTGCACTAGATCACCCTATTTCATTTGTGAGCAGAAAAATATCAACAACGGAAAAAAAACTACATGACAACAGAAAGGGAATATCTGTAGATGGCTTCTCCTCTTTCAAAAATTTGACTTTGAGGTCATTGTCAACCCTGGTCTCCTGAAAGTCGGTCCAGAATACCTATTCTAGAGAATGCATTGACCAAGGTATGGAATGTGCATTGAGATGATTGGGATCAAAAATTTGTAGCTGTACTATGGTCCTATCGCACAACTTGTAAGCAATTGACAGGCCATACACCATTCATACTAGTATATCGACAATAAGCTTTGGTGTGATTGGAATATATTGTTCCTAGCTTATAGATTGTTGCACTAACAAATATGACCAATGTGGATGTTGTTGAACAAATTTTAACACAGCTCATTCAGATGGAAGAAGAACGCTTCGTCACAGGATTTCATCAGACAGTTGAGAAGCAAAGACATAAAGCATGGCACGATCACCATATTCAGGTTAAGCCATTCAAATTTGGAGGAATTGTGTTGTTGTATAACAAAAAAAATTTCAAACACTTGGGAAATATATAGACACATTGGCTAGGGCCATATAAGATTGCACACATCACTGATGCTGACACAGTAAAACTACAAAGACTAGATGGAGTGTATGTCGCAGATATGGTGAATGGAAGTCGCTTGAAACTATACTATGATGGGAATAACCTCCCTGGTTGGAACCGCACTGTGATACATTAGAGGAAATTTGAGGTCTAAAATGGGCCTCCTAAGGAAAATGATAAAATAATAAAATAATAGTTATTAATTTTGGAGGAAGAATGAAAAAAACTACTTTTTTTGTTCGTATTTTTGACATACCTCCCTGTGTTTTTACTCAACTTCCGAGAGGAAGAACTCGTTGGATATGGAATTTAAATCCACATCTAACGAGTACCCACATTGTATACTTTTGATAGACCTCACTACCCTAAAAATAAGAAATAACTGAAAAAACATGATGATGATGTCATCATCACATTTTTTCAGGTAGTTCTTATTTTTGGGGTAGCGAGGTCCATCAAAGGTATGCAGTGTGGGTACTCATTGGATACATAATTAAATTTCACATCCAACAAGCTCTCCCACCTGAAATTTGAGTAAAAACACAGGGAGATATGTCGAAAATACGAACAAAAAAAGTAGTTTGCTTTTATGACAAATATGTCAATTCAACCATTATGGTTGACTCATTTTATTGAAATTCTATTGGTTCTTGAATTCCAACTCACAAAATTGATTGTTGGTGTGTTTTCTTATAAGGCCCATTTTAGACCCCAAATTTCCTCTAATGAAGAAAAGAGAGAGAGGCCGAAAGATGTAAATTGTTTTGCCGTACATCTGTGACATAACCAGTGCAAAGCGCATGAAAAAGTGCCAAGCACACAAAAACACAAGAAGCATCAGGAAATGTGGAAAAAAGAGGAAATGATAGGATGGCCAAAATTTAAGTGTGAATACCTAGTAGAGATCAAGGCGGTTATGACAGCTAAGAGTCATGAATTGGACAAGATACAAGTAAACAACAATGTGTTTTTTGGTTTCGTCAAGCCATCCTTAGCATAACTTCCATATCTATGCTGACATGTACAACCCGCAAATCGAGCTACCGAGTTAATGAAGAAATGTGCCGGCTGATAATCCCATGTGATCGATTGGACATTAATCTCCCATTGCATGATGACAATAGAGCATCTGGATGCATATAAATACCATGTTTTGCCATCAAGCATCCTATTACACATGCAGAGAGAACTGAACCCGAGTGTTTATAGAGCTAAATCCTGTCACAGACTAGGATGAAACCCATGGTAATATAGATCCCCAGTGAGAGTGCACTATCTGACACATCCATTATCTCGAGTTTCTCAATCGTCAAAGAAATTGAATCGCATAAGGAACAACAACAAAAATTTTACCTGATGGGGAGAACTAGAAAGAAGCATGCTCTTGTGATCACCCCTACCAATATTCCAACCCCTGGTTCATGTCCTGTGCCAAATCCAACTCAGATATTGCCAGCTGTAGCTGTAGATGCACAACCATTTAGAGAGTCGAGATAGGCTAGACAGAGCGCACCTAGAGAGTCATCCTAGTTTGAGATGACAAGGAAATGGAGGGATAATTCCATTCCAGACAATACTGGAAAAGCATCGATGGAGGAAGACACGATGGAGGAAGAAGCCATGGAGGAGGCCTCCCCACCACACAGAGGCTAGGGTGATGATGACGAAGATGAAAACTTCCCACATTATGTATTCCCAAGGAGAGCTGATGTGGAAGAAGTGGTGCTACCAAAAAAATACACCATAGTCTTAATAGCACCTCGAATCCCTGAGAATGTCCCTCTACTAATGGACATAATGTCAAAGCTCTTCAAGCTAAAATTTGAGGACTTCGACACTCAATAGTAGGAAGGTCTGAAAAGAGTGGACTGTATGGTCACGGCTCAAGCTGGCCCAACTAAGCCTCATGTGCTAAATAAAATGCAATGGGTTAAGGGTTTTGACCAAGAATAGTTGATGAACCTGCTATTCATGCTACATTTCGACCGCAGCCTCCAAGCCAATACATATGTAAAGAATCTCCTGGTCTGCTTCCATAGAGGGTGCATGTGGCTCGATCATCCATACCCTATGAATGTTGAGCTCATCTCGATGATCATAAGGCTTCCAAATAGAGGCCATGACCCCACGCCATACTTGCGATAGAATAGGGATACCACCAAGATAAATTTGAAGTATAACCTTAAGCGCACAAAAAGAGGATTCTTGATTGTCCCTACTGAAAACTACAGTGTGTGGTTCACTGCAAGGATCCTCATAAGCTTCTGCACAAGATGAGGTCGACCCAATGTACCACGGGAACAATAGAGCTTGCATAGAAGTGCGCAGAAGGTATGGTTTTAAACTGGTCTTAGTTCTTGCTTAATGAACTGATTGATGGCGCAATGCAGGCCCAGGAGGACCCTAACCATAAATTTCACTACTCGTGGTTTCTCATCTTGGTCTTGTTTACCTTGTGGGACAATCCACCCAATTATGAAAAAATGGATGTCCCACTAGCTTGCCTTAGCGCAAAGTACCAAAACTTGTGGGAAGACAAGAAAAACAAGATTCGCCAGAAGTATTGTAACATCGCATTATTTCTACACACTGAGGCGCTACATGATGTTATGAGGAGATCTCACCGATTCTAAGCTGCGATAGTGCATAGGTAAACAGACTTCATCAATTTCCAGGCCGTTGCGCATAACATGATTTTGGAGCCGAAGAAGGACCTAGCGAAACAAGTGCACAATGTAGGGTTCATAATCACTAACATTGATGTGGACAAAATCATTCAGGAATGGCTGAGTGAATGGTGTAGACCACTAGAAGAGCCTCTTCCTAAAGAAAAAAACCAATAGGACCCACTAGTTGACTGAGGAAATGGCCAAGGAAATAAGGGAGGCAATGATCAGGAAAATCGGTTGCAACAAGAGGAAGAAAAAGATGATAATGAGGATAGGGTTAGCTCTGATCATGATGGTTCAGAGTGTAAACCTAGTCAGGAGAACATATTCACCTAGCAACAAATGGAGCAATAAGAACAGGATCCCCCATGCAAGAAAAGGAAATCTAGCAATACAGATAACACAGATACCTTGACTGAAGAGGATATATGCATGCTAGCAGAAGTTGTAGCTACAGTCTCCAAAGAAAGCCTTATTCTTCTGAATATGTAGTAGGTAAGCTTAGCTAATCAAGTTGGGAACCACCTTACTATGCTGGTATACACAATTAACGAGCTCAAAGCCACTATTGAGGCTGAGACATATAGCATGGATCCCAGTGTCATGATACTCATTCCAGATCTAGTGTTGCCAATCAAAGTGCAGATCCAGGGGCACTCACTAGAAACAAGGACAGAGATGAGTGCATTTGATGATGTTGTGATAGGAATTTTCCACACTACATATCGACTTCTTCAATATTCCCTTTAGTGAATTCTATGGCTTATAGTAGGAAGCTGCGTTTGAAATATGGCTGAGGGAGAATGTTGTTTCCTATCAAGAAACAAGACAACAAAGGAAGGAGAAGGAGCGCGAGACCCTCCTTAAGGAAAAGGAGCATGAAATTGAAGGGCGCAAGGCCCTCCTTAATGAGAAAGAACAAGAAATTGAGGCGCATGAGAAAATTTGCATTGCACTAGCTGAGACCATTAAGGGCGCAATCATAGAGTTCTCATAAGAAGTAGGCCAAGAAGATGAATATTTAGTAGCTAACATTTCTTGACTGTCGCAGATTATAGTAGATATGAAGAAGTAGGTTGATGAGCTGTAGGCATGACAGGTACCAAGCAAACCTCCTAAGGTGCTTGAGGAATGGAACTGAGCAGCATTTGAGGCTACTGGTAAAATAAGTGAAGGGGAGACACTCTGTGCAAAGGTAGTTCAATCCATTTCCACAATATGGGAAGTGTTGCAAGAGCTAGTTAGTGAGATGACTAGTCGAATAGCCGACTAATTGGAGATTAGGTCGGCCGCATAAAGTCGTGTCGGTTAACGAAACTGAAAGGTAGTTATTTGTAACTGTTTGTAATCATATATATTAGGCTATTGAGCCAGATGAGAACTCTGTTCGGTTTTTGCATATGTATGGACCCTCTTGTTATAATATAATATGTTACTTCCTCATCTATTCTTGTCTCTTGTGTATGTTATGTTTATATGTTTCTATGTGTATTATTGGTAACCCTATGTGATCTATGAGATTACAACATTGGTTACGTTGTCGGTAGTACATATACGGATGTAATGACCATAAGAAGATGATATCAGAATAGGAGATTAAGAACTGGTGGGAGCGTAAGATAGAAAATTATTTGCAGAATTATGCAAGAGGAAACAGATTGACCATTGCTTAGGCGAAGGAGTAATTCTTCATTGAAACACATGAGAAGTTTGAAGAATTGATACTTCAGCTTTTGAAAAAACTTCTAGATGAAAAATTCGGAAGCCGCTAAGGACCAAGAGCTACTGGAGAAATTGATTCGAGGTGGATGAACAAAATTGTCGGAGTGGTTTGAAAAGATCACAGATGAATTCTGCGAAGAACAAGCCATGGAGGAAAGAGTTTCAGTCAAAATTATTGAGAAAAGGATTTATAGAGACCTCATCGACCAGTTTCTTTTCTCCTTACCGACCCATTTGTTCAAATTCCTAATAGAGAAGGGAGTGGGACATATCGTAGAACCTCATCCGTCACTATGTGAACTGCCACCAAATTCTAACTGGGTGGAGAAATAGAAGAAGTGGGAAAAATTCATTGCCAAAATGGAGTGGGAGTACTTCCTAAGCAAATAAACAGAACTATCCGAGCTTTCTAAAGCGTCGGGTAGGATATGGGGGGGTATCTGGTCATGTGTCAAGGTAAAGTAAAAAGGATTCTAGTCGACTGAAGAAAATTCCATCATCAGCAATGAAAAGTCAACCTAAAAAGGAAATTGAACGAATAGTGACACATAATGGTACGTCGTATTTACAGAGAATAGAAAGAGAGAAGAGGATGAAAAGAAGGGAAGAAAGAAAAGAACAGGCTATATCACTACAAATAGGGATGACTACTAGGGTGATAGACCAAGAAAGAAATCCTCCAGATTTAGGTCATGACCGACAGGAAGAAGGCGTAGATGAAGAGGCATCACCCATGGAAGACGACTAGTGGAAAGAGCAGTGAGAAGATCTCCAACTAGAAATTCCCCAAGAGATAAGACCTCTGTCTCCAACTGATCTGAGTACCCAAATTCATAACATTATCGAAGAATACCTGCGAGTAAGAGCTGGTGAGTTCAACATATGGAGCCAACTAGATGACGAGGTAAATGATGATAATCATCTAGTAATTCATTAACCAAATGAAGGAAAGTGGGTAACACTGCAGGTGTACCCTTCCAACCGAAGCATCCACTTTCTCTACTTGACACATGAAGGAGCACCCCCTGCCAAACACAACTTTTCAAAATTCAAAACAGTTGAACTTGCAGACAATTCAGTGCACTTAGACATTGAAAGAAGAAGTCAACCCAAACCGACTTCTTATCGGAGAAGAAACGACCAACAAAACAATTGACAGGAATTAAATTTTTGTCAAAAACAGCTCTGAACAGCAAGATAGAAAAAACATCCCAATACCCCCACTACCGCCACCTCCTAAAGGAGACAGCAACAGTGATACCGACATGGGTCACAGATCAATACATATCCCTCTCTATGAGGGTGACGAAGACCCTAGACGACATTGGTTCATCTGTGAATCAATATGGGAGGTAAATCAAGTTACAGTCGAAGAAAGACAGATTGCATAGTTCGCAGGTCCTTTACGAAAAAGAGCACTAAATTGGTATATGATCTATATCGAGAGAACTCCCCAAGCATCCAAAGCAGCCATTAAAGCACAATTCCTTTATTTCTTTAAAACATCAAACACAAAACATCTAGCAGCCATAAAGATGAAAACAACATCTCAGAAACCAGCAGAATTGGTCCATGAATATGGCAAACGATGGAAAGACCTCCTCATCCAACTAGACTATGTAATTGATGAACAATTATTGATTTAGTAGTTTCTTGTAGGTCTATCACAGAACATCTGACGGCACATAAGCTTGGAGAATTTTAAAACATATGAAGACACACTTACCAAATATCTACAAGTAGAGATGGATGAATATTTCCCAGCTTATCCTGTTGATACTAGACTAGAAGAACAACTAGAAATCATGCAGAAATATTTGAAAGAGTTGAACCTCAAGAATCAAGATGTCTGGTGCACAAAATGCTCCACGACTGGACACACTTAAGATAACTAGTTGACAAGACATAAGTCAACAGGACGTTCGGTTTGTTCATATGAAATGCTTTTGTGACATTTGCCAAGAACATGGAGAACATACAACGAAATATTTACCATATAACATGAAAAATGGAAAAGCATCTTGGTGCACAATTTGTGAAGTAAAAAGTCATGCAACGGCTAACTGCCACCTAAATTTAAAGAATAGAAAAAATTACCAAGCATTCTACCAAAGGAATGCAGTCGTGCAGAATAATTATAACACCTAGAGAAGTAATGATCAAAACGATCCAAATAATCACAGATATGAAGGCCTTCGATATGAGCATCGGTTCAAAAAACATCGTGGAGGATATGGAGTTCGAGGACAATTTTATAGAAATCGTGACAATTGACCACGATGGCCCATCCAGTGCTTTACATGCTACAAAGAAGGACATCGCTAGGAAGACTGTCCATACAAGGATAGAAATGATCTAAAGTTCTGTACTAGTTGTGGCATGGGCGATCACTCATTAGAGGATTGTCCCACCATGCTCAACAAAATTGATAAAAAGAAAAACTTTAATGTCTTGTCATGTGTTCACAAACATGATGTAATCAATATAAAGAACCTGGAAATAGTAACCCGACAAGGGACAAAAATTGGAAATGATAATCCACGTATAAGAAAAATAAAAGAAAAAATGATTACCCCAACCCGACTAAACAAAAACAATTATATAACGACGTGACAAATATGTTTAAATAATTTGCAATGCGGGAAGAAGTTGATGACATTCGACAAAACACAGTTAAAGAATTAATACGCTTATTACAGGATGATAAATCAGTATCTCAATTCATTGACATATTGTATAATATGAAGCACAATAATAATACAAAAAAACAAACCAAAAATACAAGAGCGATGCCGACCCACTTGTCGATCTAGAAATAGAAGGATACCATGTTCGACAAGTTGTACACAACTTCGATTCACAAGTAAATATTATGACTCCTGAAACTTGGGAACAATTGGGTAGACCTTGACTAGATGAGACCGGAATATACCTCAAGTTAGCCGACCAAGGATTGATCTAACCCATTGCAGTTTGGAGAAATGTCGATACGACAATAAAAGGAATATCGACTAAATTATACTTTGAAATTATTGACCCTAAAGAAGGATCCAGCTCCTTTCCATCCTTGGTAGGTCGACCATGGGGAAGAAAAATGAAAGCATCAATATATATAGACAAAGAAAGGATAAAATTAAAAGGGAATGGACGAAAATTCATAGTCCCTATTCATCCTTCCCAAATATAACATTGGACAAAACCCATTGATGAAGAAGTTGACATTCAAAATCGACAATTAAATCAAATTAAAAATAACAAAGACTACACTGAACCCAATATCTATGGTGAGCTTCACTTAGGAAACCAAGGGTCAATGGGATATAATTTGGACATAGAGTTATATGATTGGGAAGTCAAAAACTATGAGACCCAAGCAAGAGATTGTTGGACCATTCAGACTATACAGAGGAAACCAGTCCATCAATGTTTCTCCATCTCCATCATTCCAAAAATATTTGAAAAGAAAACCAGGGAATAACCTACCTTAAACCCAACAAATATAAGTATCAGACAAATCCCAAGGTATAAAAAAAGAGAATCCCCGGTTCTGCATATAGGACAAGTCTCTAAAAACATAGGTGAACATGTCCGACTACAAATCCTTGTAGAAACCTTTATAGGTGAAGTTTCTCGATGTTGGGACACCCATCAATCAAGATTGCAGAATTGGACAAAAACTTCAACTTAATTTGTAGAAATATTCGGAGAAAGGAATCTAACCAAACATGTGCAAATACCTATCTTCATCCAAGGGAAAGACCCAGAGGAGTGCATAAGAACATGCAAAAGAGAATGGATAAGACTTGGTTATAATATGAATGTACATGGCCACACCTATTTCCCTCAATGCTAGCTAACTTACCAAATAAATGGTATAAAATGGAAGAGACACAAGGTGAAACATTTCAATGGAATGAACTTAGAGAGAACTTCGTTAAGGACTTCAATTTTATACCGCAAAACAAAAATTTAGTCGAAACTGCAAAGCAGATAAAAGCATTCATAGAATCGACGAGGAATAACAGCCTAATACCAAACCAGGATTGACCAACAATACCATGCAATAAAATACAAACCAATATAATACCATAGTCGACAATATTGTAGATGGAAAATGAAAATTTGAAAGGAAAAAGATTTCGATGAAAATCGTATCACTCGGAAAAAACAAAACCAATTAAAATAGTACTTAAAGTCAACACAACCGACAAAGAAGATACCGATCGAATGAATGCAACAGACTTCCCTGCTACATTCTCACAGTTCAAAGAATGTAGTCGACCGATCAATGAACCCAAAGCACCAGAATGGTTGGATTCCAAAGTTAAAACTAAAGAGTTTGACATATCAAATGATGAACGACCAAAAATGGCAAAACTTGGCGATTACTGGAGTGAGGAGAGAATGACAGAAATAGTAAACCTACTAAAATAATTATAGGATGTATTTTCTAGAGACTATAAATATCTCAAGGGGCTAGTCCATGAAATGGGATAAATGAAGATCGACATCAAGCCATATGCCTAACTCATAAATAAAATGCCATACAAATTAGCTCATAAATACAAAGAGATAGTCAAGAAAGATATCGATAATATGCTCGCAGTAGGAATTATCTACCCTATCGACTAGTCGAAATGGAAAACCCTGATGTTCATCCAACCAAAGAAACATGACCCAATGAAACTGAGGATCTGTGTCGACTTCAGAGAACTAAACAAAGTCACTCTAACAGACCCATTCCCAACACCATATGCAGATGAAATATTAAATGAAGTTGAAGGACATGAATGCTATTCATTTACATATAGATTCTCAGGGTATAACCAAGTACCAATAGCAAGAGAAGATCAGAAACAACTACATTTGTATGTGAATTCAGATCATTCGCCTACAAAGTTATGCCTTTTGGTCTCAAAAATGCACCTGCAGTATTTTCGAGAATTGTTGTCAAAAAATTTCAAGAATATATCTACAAAACAATGGTATTATATTTCGATGATTGAACGATCTACTCCATGTTGAAAGATCACTGCAAATGGCTAAGGCTCATGCTAGAACGATGCCAACAAATCCAGTTGTCTCTCAACATAAGGAAATGAAGCTTCTTAACCCCTATAGGAATACTACTAGGGCACATTGTATGCAAAGAAGGCATCAAGGTTGAATTTGCAAAGATAAAAATTATCCTCGACTTAAAACCACCAGTGAATCCAAAACAGGTCAGGGTATTGCTAGGACACACTGGATATTATAGAAAATTTATTAAATACTACTCAGATATGACCTATCCATTAGAATAGCTATTAAGAGAAGATCATGTGTTCGAATGGATAGAGGAATGGAATATATCATTTGAAACATTAGAAAGGAAACTAGTCGAGGCACCTATCCTTAGATTCCTGAATTGGTCAATCCAATTCCATGTACATATCAATGCATTAGGCCTAGAAATATGCATGATATTAACATAACCAGGGGACAATGGAATGGACTACCCTATAGTATATAGCAGTAGAAAAATAAACAAGGTAGAAAGAAACTATTCGACAACAGAGAGGGAAGCATTAGGAATGGTTTTTGCGCCACAAAAGTACATACATTACCTACTAGCCAAACCCTTTATCTTCTATACTGACCATCAAGCATTGAAATACCTTGTAAACAAACCTTTGCACCATGGGAGGATTTTTCGCTCGCTACTACTATTCCAAGAATTTGAATTCGAAGTCATCATTAGACCAGGAAAACTAAATGTTGGACCCGACGACTTGTTGAGAATTGACACGAGAGAGGACCTGACAAGAGTCAAAGATGACCTACCAGATTCACACTTATTCTGAGTAGAAGCTGTCTTGGTAGAATTCGAGGAAATAGCTCAATTCTTAGAAAATGGTCAAGCACCAAAGGGCATGAGCATGAAAAAGAAACAAATCTTATCTATGAAGGCTGCACCATACAACCTCATAAACGGATTTTTATATAAGATGGGATTGGATGACATCCTCTGGAGATGTGTGTTAGAACATGAAAGAGATAATATCATGCATGAAGCATGCTATGGACTGGTGGGAGGACATTTCCAAGCAGATACAACTACAAAGAAAATCCAACAGTCGGGGCTATGGTGTCCAACATTGTACAAGGATTGCAAAAAATTTGTTAGCCAATGCGACCAATGCCAATGACTAGGTCGACCTATGCCTAGTATAGAAATTCCCTTGATATCAGTAAACCCAAGTTTGACATTTGAAATTTGGGTCATCAACTTCATAGGACCATTCCCAATACCAGCAAAAAGAATAGGTGCAAGATACTATAATAACTGTAATAGAATATGTAACCAAATGGGTAGAGGAAGAACCCGTTGAAACTTGTTTTAGTGAGTTAGTTGCTAAGTTCATAGATGAAAACATAATTAATATATTTGGATGCCCACTAACCTTAATCAATGAACAAGGGTCACACTTCATTAACAAAACCATCAAAGCACTGACAGACCAGTTCAAAATCTACCACCGATGTAGTACAACTTATCACCCTTAATCGAATGGAGCAATAGAGGCATTTAACAAAACATTAATGAGGGGTTTAACAAAAAATTTCAACACCAACAAGGATGATTGGGATGAGAAAATACCTGCAGTGCTATGGGATTACAGGATAGCATGCAAACGATAGATAGACCAAATACCATTTCAACTTGTCTATGGCCAAGAAGTTGTTGTTCCACCACATTTCCGACAAAAAACACTTGTCATACCAAATATATTACACATCGATGTCGAATAAGGAAGGAAGTACCAACTGATGCAACTAGGCAAACTAGAAGAACATCAACTACTCGCCATACAATATCAAGAAATTCAAAAGCATCATCAGAAGGCTTGACATGATCGAAACATCAAAAACAAAAATTTGTCAGTAGGATATCTTGCTCTACTGTATAATAGTCGAGTGAAAGTAAAACATAAAAATTTACACATAGAATGGATGGGACCTTACATTGTCAAATAAATTCATGCCAATGGATCAATCTGACAAAGGACATTACAACGCATAGTATTTTAGAAACTTGTTAATGGTGCCCGACTAAAACTGTACCAAAACTAAATATAAAAAAAAAGACCATAACTATCCAATAGGACCTATAAAAATCTACAAAACCCAAAAATAACAAAAATAACAAAAAGAGCCAGCAATCATAAAGCCAAAATGACAGGAAAGTTCGAAAGACACAGTAGACCACACTTTGACAACCAACATCCCAACCATCGACAAGCCATCATTGACCACCCTCAAGATCGACATCAACATACAAATCCAAAGGTCAAATCACACCTTCATGACTACAGTCAGAAGGAGCTCCAAGTCCAGAAAGCATTAAACGTGACCTTAATTGACCATCTTGGACCATAATTTCCACCATTAATACCTTCATTGACAAGTTCACCACTCACTCCACCTATAAATACTACGTCAAAAGAAGATTCCTTGCTGCGTTGTGAAGAAATAGAGAAACCAAGTACTCAGAAATTTGAGAGCAGAAACCCTATAAAGAAAGATGACTGAGAGACCGACAAAATGGCCCCCAAGAAAACTAGAACCGCAGCTACCAAAGCAAAAGAATTAGAATCCACCGAAACCCCATTTGTAAGGATATTGAGAAATATTAAGAATGCAAAGGTATAGGAAACTACATGGGAAAAGACATGTGCGGAAATCAAAGAGTGGGCCTATGTGGACAAGAAAATAACACAGGAAGATGAGAAAATAAGTCGTAGTACCATTATGAGTTACATGAATACACCTTTCATGGCAAGTTTTGGCGGGACAAAAATAACCGCTATAAAATTTATTATCAGCTGGTACCACAATGGCGAATTCGACTTTGACAGACCAGTAGAAATTTCCGGTGAATTCATATACAAGCTTATCGGTCTTTCAAACCAAGGCAACTCTGTTCCTATCAGCGTTAAAGATGGATTAGTATAATGAATAGTAGGGACACGATTAGGGAAGAACTTGAAAGGGATAATGATCAGTCAAATACAAGCCCAGACACTGTAGATATTTGCCAAAATCATAGCGACAGGACTCACCCCCACAGGTTGAGTGAGTGATCTGAAGCTAGAAATGTTGGAATCATTCGACATAATAACAGACAGAGGGAAAATTTACCATTGGGATCAGTATGTTTCCAACATGCTCAAGACCATATGTGTAAAATGCCAGGAGTCAGCTGGAATTATCAGGTTCCCATTACTGATAATTTGGATAGCCATGTACCACTTATGTCCATTCGGAGATATGTAGTTCCAAGAACCTGGAAAATCTCACATGTGGAGATTCAAACCATTTTCACAGAATGGAATGTTGAAATAACTGGAAAATGGAAAAGTACTGTTGGAAAACTGGTTCCAGACTCTAAAAGTCTAGACAAATAGATGGAGGGTGCCTTAGAAAATACAAAGAAGTCTACCAAAAACTACACATATTCAACTAGAGCTCGACCACATTGCAATCTAGTACATGCAGGGGGTGAAAGAAAAAGCAAAAGCAAAACCTCTCGACTATTATCCAACAATCGAGGAGATTTTCCAAGAACTAGCTCGACAATCCAATACCAAGCTATCGATACTAGCAAGGGTTAAAGAATTAAATCAACAAATTGAAGAACCCTTGACCGACCAAGAAAAATAGGAGGACTATGAACTCCACTTATATATCAGTACTTTCATGTCAGAGGATATACTGACAAAGGATACCAGCAAGCTCCAACAGATGACTGTTCCACAACCTCTCCAAATTGAACGTGCACCGACTGATCATCAAGTGGTTGTACCAACAGAATGAAGTATCATCGTGACTCACCAACAAGAGGGAGGATAAGAGAACATAGAAGAAGATATTGAATTAGATAATCCAGAATATGTTATGACAAAAGAAAATTTAAAGAAAATAGAAAAGGAAATAGCAGCCTCAAGGAAAAAGAAAGCAAATCAGGAAAAAGGGAAGGGGAATCGTAATATTATCTTATTAGAATAAAAAGATGAAGAAGAACTATTGGATATTGATGTCAACATCATAGAAGACGTTATAGTAAATAAAATTTCAATCGAAACACAATTCAAGCGGTTCGTCGATGAAGGAACTAAGCAAGGAAGACTGAAAAAGGTAAAAACTACAACCCCTTCAGTTGATGAGAATATTGTTGACTTAGTCTCTAACCCTCCACCCCCATCCCCAACCCAGATCACATAAGAAGACACCCCATAGCTACCCACCATAATCCCTATTGACATCTATAAGAATGCTATGCCAAAGACGCTAAAAGAACGGTTTGACCATGATGGCGACTTCTAGGTATTCATTGAAAATCTCCCTAAATTATTTACATCGGCCTAGAAAATTTCCACCAAATGTCCATTAATCGATTCTAGCTCAGCACACCAGACCCTCTGACACCAGATAGGAAAAATACCCTAGAAACTATGATCTATGGGAACTATCAAATACATATTCTTAAGGAACCCTGACAAGACATCTCAAATTTTCACAAGTCGCACTTCATCCTTTACCCCATCAGATATCTCCCATCTGTTACCAGCCAATGAACTAGTAAGAGACTCAGAAGAAGATAACCAGGAAGATATTTTAGCAAGAAACCAAGTGATCGAAAACCTATTCTCTAGTGACCTAGCCAACTCACCACTAGAAGTCGAAGATCCCCCATCGACTGAAAAAATTCCAACCACACCAATTACACCAGACCATTCACCATCTCCATCACTACCCCCCAATCCAGAACCTTTACCAAACCTTGAACCACCTGTTGCCACTCCCCCAGATACACACTGAGATACAAGAAACACACAAGCTCCACTTAAGAGGTGCAAATAGAAATTCCCCCAACCGATAAAGTTCATCCCAATGAAGATCAGCAGCCAGTCAATCAGCTACCTAAAAATCATCCACGGGCAGAACAACAGGAAGACCAACATAGACACAAAAGGAAGAGAAGAGAAAAAAAGAAAAAGGAACAACACAAAGAACAAAGGCTGACAGTGATCCACCTCAACCAAGTAGGATCAACTAATGTAGTTGACACAACAAAATTGAGAGACGAAGAGTTGGGTCAACTCCTAGAAACCCTCCCCACAAAAGCAGCAACAAGAAGCCAAACTACATGGTAGCAGCTCAACAGCACTAAGAAAGAGAAAATTGAATTTCTGTCAAAATGCAGGAGTTTAATTCAGAAAGTAATACTTAGACCAATAGAGGCCGACACCGACAAGCCACTGGAAAAATCATATCAGCTATTTGAAAGTGTGGTGTCAACCCTACAAATACACCTACAAAATACAAAAGAGGATCAAAAGGAGGAAACATCTAGACTATTAAGGCAACAGTATACAACTTTCTCGGAAGCTCACAAGGTATTGTAGGACCACTTGGAAGAGTCTATCATCATAGAAGAAGTACTCCATGATTGGCCTACCTACTATAGACAAGTATTTCAACAAACCCGCCAGACTCGTGAGCAAATCCAAGTGCTAGAAAAGAGGCAAGGCATCGAAGAAACAATATGAAGTACAATACAAGACCATATTGTATTGGAAATAGGCAAATTGCAGAAACTAGAAAAACAAGCACATCAATGGGTACAATAAGCACTATCGAGCCTCAAAAAGCTGGACACAATATTCCCACAAATGAAGAGACTACTGGATATAGCAGAAGAAAAGGCTCAATTTATAGGACCCAACATGGAAAGCATCGTAGATATTTCCATCCAGGATAAAATGTCAACTCTGTCAAGCATCACAACCTTGACTATCGACACCCAGAAAGCACTACAGAATTGGACAAAGTTTCAGCACCAACTAGCCATTACAGCAGAAGCCATTATCAAAGTATGTGTGCAGAAACAACCAACCATCCGACTACACAGTCCATGAAAACAAACCATAGTAGAAGTACCCACCTCAGATAGTGTAGTGTCGAGTACCTCCCCTATTTATTTAGGATGAAGAAATATTTTTTTCCTGGGGGAGATGTTGCAGGAGTTAGTCGGTGAGCCGACTACTCGAATAGCCAACTAATTGGATATTATGCCAGCCGCATAAATTCATGTCGGTTGACTAAACCAACAGGTAGTTATTTTTAATTGTTTGTAATCATATATATTAGGTTGTTTAGCTAGATGAAAACTCGGTTCTTTTTTGCATATGTATGGACCCTCATGTTATAATATAATATGTTACTTCCTTATCTATTCTTGTCTCTTGTGTCTGTTATGTTTATATCTTTCTATGTGTATTATTGGTAACCCTATGTGATCTGTGAGATTCCAATAGAAAGAACTTTTGGAATATGTGACTACGCAAAACATAAGGGAAAGCATGCGTAAAGATAACAAGAAAATCGTTGCGAAAAAGGAAAAGATGAAGAAGTTGTCATTTCAAGAGAAAGTGACCAAGATGATTGAGATCAAATGACTGTGGTAGGAAGTCTAGGCCCTTCATGACCAAGAGCAGACTAGGGAAGAAGAAGTGAAAGCACACCAGTTAGAAGCAACACGGATCACAGGCCTCATTCAACTACTGTAGAAGAAACTCGGAAGAATTATGCAGTCAGTAGAGGTAGGTCTGTCGGAACATATCATTTTCGACCGATTGGAGAAGTTGGTTGTATAGGAAGAAGAAGTTTCTAGGGTGCAACAGATGGTTAAGGAATTTTAGGACAAGGTTGGTCCTATGGCATAGCTAGCACCAGAGACATAAGGTTTTGGGGGAGAAACATGAATTTTTGCAACAGGAAATTTTGAGGAGACATCCCTTTTTTATTAGTGGCTCGAGACTAGCCACATGTGAGTGTTGGGGGCCTATTGGGATAGGATAATTGCGCAAAGAAGAAGCTGGTGCGGAAGTAAGGAAGGAAATTTATGCATGAGATGAAGAGGAAAGTAGGTCTCAAAGGAAGCAAAGGAACCAACGCAGAAGGATAGAACATGCTCGCGACGGAGGAAAGGTGAGCTTGTAGGAGTACAAATGAGTAATGTCTAGAAAGCAATAGGTTAGGAACATCATGGCTGCTAAAGTCGGTGTAAGCCAATGGACAACGCACATATGAAGAAATATATGTAATTTAGGACAACAGCTTCTCCTATCAGTCTATGACAACTTGTAACCATTTTTTATGGCTGATTATGACCTGTAACAAATGAGCAGTATAAATTCAACCCTGTGTGGTCTTGTAGAAGTTATAAATAGGAAGAACCCACTCTGTATAATGGTTTGTCATTGTTGGTGGTTGATTGGTTTTTCATTTTCCAAGTCAATCAGTTTTACTAAGGAAGTTAGGGTTATAGGAAAATAAAAATCAGAGAGAGTCTTGTAGCATTAGAAGGCTGTTGAGCCACAGATCTTGCAGCTGTGTGCACAAACCACTAGTAAGTAGAAGATTCGATCCATGCAGTGTGCGGATTGGTAGGAGTAGATAGAAGAATAAACCAAAGAGCATGAGAGAAAAAATATTGAGTAAAAAAGACATATATTAAGAACAGTCTTCATATCGCAGGCTGCAAGGTTCTATCTAGATTTATCATGCCGAATGAAGAGCACCTTGGTGGCTTTCCCAGATGGGTTTCCATTTTATTTTTTGTGTTGAATGATTGATGCTTGTTGAATGTGTATGTGAATGTCAAGTATTTTCTTACTGTCTATTGATGAGTGACTGTTAAATGTATGGCGCCATTTTATTAATCAATGAATGAATGACTGTTTAAATATTTGTTGGAATGTTGTGTATAAGTTTATGGTTAATTTCCTAAGTTAAAGCATAAATCACACTATCTACCAGTGCAAGGAATCAGTTGTGTCGCATAAGTTACGATAGTTGTTGAGGCTAAGGACAGGGTCATGTTTCACGCATGCTTACATACAGTTGTGCCCAGATGCGTAGTAATAGACTCCATCATCCTATTTCCTTTGTCGAGTTCCTTGGTCGTGCGTGAAGGGACTATAATCCATCTCCAACTGCAGAAAGATGGTTCTTGCAGTTACCCATTAAGATATCTTGGGTGAGACTGTTCCTTATTTGTAGGTGTTGCTGACTCAACTTGCTCTGTCGGGTCGATGTCTTGGGGTGTCATGTTGGTATTGTGTTGAGTGACTGAACCGCGAGTTGAGACAAGAAGTAGATAGAGGCCAACAATTTTTTTATCTATGGTCCTAATGAATTTCGTTGTGTCAAATTAGTGGAGAAATTTATGTTGGAAATCTGGGGAATTGGGTAGGAGCCTCAAATTGCAATGGGTCATATCAAACTATGATCTAGATCAATAGTTAGAATAAATTTAGTTGATGTAAAGTGCATGGAAAAGTAAAATTTCCAGGCTCAGTGGAATGTGGTTGAGACCCCTCCATTTAATGGTCCCAATGAAAGCATAATCTAGGTCAAAGTCCAATACTTATTACGCTGGTTAAAGGTGCGAGGAAGAATGAATTTATTGATATTGCAGAATGAAGATAAAAGATATAAGAAATGAAAGGCATAGATTTAATTTGATATAGATCTATGGTGTGGAACCATTTAGGTAGTTAAACATGCACACTCAGAGTTTAAGGGAAAACTAGCGAAATTGGGTAGATGAGGCATATTTCAACGACTTAGATTGATGTGATTTTAGATCAAAGGTGGATAAAGATTCCGGAAAGGGAAATTGCGAGATTCTTAAGGAGGTCAAAGTTGGTAAAAAGAGGTGAGTAACAGGTAAAAATAATTAATGCTCAAGATCAACTAGAAGATAAATATGTGGCTACAATTCAATTCACAGCTGATATTTGCATAAAGAATAAGGGAGGCAGTATAGCAAAGAATGAATACAGGGGGTTTAAACAGGGAGAAATATTGATGGCATAAGAAGGAGCACACAGGATGTAAGGCTAGGAATTATTTCCATTGGGAAACATCCAAGAATGATATGAAGAGAAAAATAATATAAAAGTATGTGCACATGGAATTAGGTCATTTGTTTATTATGTACATTGGAAAGAGAAAGCCAAGGACTATGCGGAAGCGGCCAGCTGAGACAAAATCATTAGGCCACTTGTCAATAGACTAGGTATGCTTCTTGTCTTCATTGAACAAGTATTTAAATGGATGAGGTAGAGGAGGTAGAAGCCCTAAACCTAGAGTATCAAAAGATTGAGGAGTTATTTGAAGACAAAGATTCATAAATATTTGATACCATACTACTAAATGGACCTATAGAATCTATTAAAAACAAATTAAAACTTCTTAAGGACTAGGGGATAGAGATTCATAGTGTTTATAGGTCTTAGTTTAATTATTTATGTACATATAAAACCCTAAGTTCTCCTGAATTTGTAGATTGGTGTACCACTAATTACTCCTCCTTTTAAAGGGTAATTTTTTATATGACCACATAAAAAATCCTATGTGTAGTTAGTCCTCTCATTATTAGAGATACCCTCTCAGTTCCTGTTGAGTTCAACCAAAATTCCAAAGAGTATAATGAAGAATCCATAGTCCATTACTTTAGAGAGTCTACAATTGAAAAGAAGCAGGATTTGTTCAATATTTTATTTAAACCTGATGTCTAGTTACAGAACCAGCCATTCCTTGTTGCTGCTAACCTTTTTAATGAAGAAACTCAATGTGTCATCACCCTTATGAGTTAATTTTTAATGTTGGATATAGAAAAATATGTTACTAAACCCTTAATGAGATTATTGTTCACCCTTAGCACCTATCATATTGATTCTGAAGAGTCTACTCAGTCAGTACAATATTCTTGCCTTAAATTTGATGAATTCCTACCTGAGAATATTCATTATCAGCTGGTGGATTTCCACAAAACAAGAATTTTTAGATTCCAATCTTATTTTCTAAATATATTTTTGTCATTCAATGAAGAAAACCTATTGTTGAGTATATAGTTGTCATTGATGTCAAAGGTGTTCACGAATGACAAAGGAATAACCAATGAATATGATGGCAGGACAAACTCGGTGAAAGACTAAGGTAGTGATGGCATGGCATGGCATAGTTGAGGATGTGGCATGACACCTATGATGACATGGAATATGATGGTGATGATTTCATAAAAGTTCATTTATAACAAATGCAATGGATGAGATGGACATGGATGATAAGACAACATGAATGACAGATCTAAAGACTTCCAAGACAGTCTCGACAGTAAGATGTAAAAATAAATCAATGAAACAAAGAATGAAGGCCGAGTGGAAGTAGAGATGTAGTTGTTGGCAAGGGGTTGGGGTAAGTTAAGCAACATCACGAATGCTACGCAAGCTCAGAAGACACCACTCAAGATGAAGATAGCGTGATAGGAGGAATATTAAGACTAGTTTTGATTATTTTGTGTCACTTTTTGTACTTTTGGACCATATTTTGTGGATATTGGTCATTTGTAAGAAAAATAGTTAGCAGTTAGTTAGAAGTGGACCATGAATGTAAAGGTACAAGCCTATAAATAAATGAATAATTGTGAATGTAAGGGAGAGATATAGATCTTTCAGTTGATGTGGATGGAAAAACTCTCGGATATGAATCTCTGCTTTATGACTAAGAGCTCATTGTATTATCTGTTTTGGATTCATGAGTTACTACACAGAAGTAATGCAAAGACATGAGATTGATATAAATTGATGTTCTCTTTTTCTGTGTTTTTCTATTTTTCTACAATCCATTGATGAGTATGTGTGACATAAGTCTATGTTGAAATGTTTACTACCTATGAATAATGTGATGATATGATTATACGATGTTTTTGTTGTGAATGAATGATGTGATATGTCAACTAGTAATGATTAAATGACTGGTTAAATATGATATATAGATAAATGAAGTACCAATTCCCTTAGTCCTCTCCTTTTCTATGGAAAATTGGTTCCATCAACCCTCCCTTGAACATCTCAAGTGATGTTGTAAAGGAAAGTATCCTATGGCTAGGGTTTAAAAGGCCATCAATGTACTGGGGTTGAAAGGTGGATGCAAACTTGGTTCTGCAAGTAAATACAATAAATATCAGAGATCCGAATGGTTCATACCTTATCCAAATGAAGGTTGATCCAAGCATACCTTCAATCCTCTTCTTTCTCCTCTCACTCCTCTTGCTCCAAGAGACTTGTAAAATGAATTATACCTTCCTCAAACTAATATGAGCACATATAAAGCAATGATAATCAAATAAACATGAAATAATAATCTGATTAACATCATAATATGATCATAAACAGAGATTCAATCACACATTAAACAATGATTTGGGAAGAATAAATACATCACATTTTTTTAATCTTTAAAACAAGTACAAATATGCCCTCTCTTCAAGTTCAGCACCTCATGAAACCTTGATCTAGTTCTGCTGCTTCTCTTCTACAAGGAACTCAGCCTCCAAACTCTGCAACACAAGGAGAATGCTTCAAGGGAAAAGGTGTGGGAAAAGAGAGCTCCAAATCCTCCAACATAACAATGCAAAGATTCAAGTGTCCTATCATGGACCTCTCTACCTCTATTTATATGCTTAAGGAAGAGTTAGGGGTGAAGACAAAGTAGTTACAACTAAAGGAGTCAGTTGCATAACTACCCAAACTACTCGAATTCCAAAAGACATGTTTTTTTGACATTTTCAGGAGGCGTACACGAGTTGTAGAGACAACAGTCATGTACACGAAGAGATATATGCAGTTTGCAGTGCAGAATGTCATGTATTTAAGGCGTACGTGAATATTATATATAGCAACTTGCGTACGTACGTGGGTTTGCCTTAAGGAAACTCACATACACATCAAAAAAGTCATTTTTAGGTTATTTTTGGGCATTTTCAGACTTTGCTGTCTTCTGGAAAGTTTTACCTAACTGAAATATATTTCCAATGGCATAGAGATGAGCTCAAAAGAAGTTATAGAACTCAAGATATGGGTCCTCCAAGTTAGGTGTTTTTTCAATGATTTTCAGTGACTTTTCATGAAGTGTCGTCATGGAAGTGTCAACATGCGACGAAAACATACGAAAGTGGTCATAGGAAGAGACGTGTCATTTTGAGCTATAAAATATGCCCCCTAATGTATGAGGTTATAGGGGAAGATGATAGCTGAAATACATTATGAAGGAAATAGCTGAGTATGGAGAGAGCAAAGAATCCAAGATCAAAAGGCTCGAACAAAGGTACCAGAAAGAGAGATAAATGTCAGAAAAAATTGATCTCTGGGGAATACAAGTCCATATACAAAACATCACCATAAAGTTATAAGCGGATCCAACATATGTATAACTGATGAAACTATCATGGTCGCTCAATATACAAAAAGGCACCATATCAAATCTAAAGGAGTCATGGCCACAAATGAACAAGGTGGATCCATACTCAACAATCGATCGTAGCCACAAAAATACAAGGTGGATCTATGTCTCAGCAAAATGTCATATAAAATGTAACAAGGTCTTGCACAACTTAGGTAATAGAAAAAATGACGATGATATTATTAGCCCAAGCTCTTCAATCCAAACCGCCCAAAAGGTACGAATCCTAACCATGCGAATAAAAGAGTTGAAGTCCAACATGGAGGAAACTGTTTGATTACCGATCAATAATGAGAACTGTTAACAAATGCGAGGGAAGCCACCATTAATGAAAATGGTCCCTAAGGTACCTGGTACATTCTAACAAGTATGATTACAAGGACTTGAAGTTGAACACTTGAAGAATCCATCAAGTAGGAGACATTAAGGTATTCCCACTACCCAATAGCAAGGGAAACTTCCGCTGATGACTGCAATCCCCAAGGTACTGTCATAAAACTCTAAATCTCATTCCCAGAACAATATGTGTTGCAATTGATAGGAAGAGATCCGTTGGAAGGAAGGCATTGAGGCATCCTTCATCATCCAACACGAGGTAAGTCAAATACTAATTGGATCTGGAATTGGTACTGAATCTCACGACAAGGACCACTGAAGATATGATGTAATGAACTGATACTAGGGAATGGCCAACACAAAAGGTCAAGGAAACTGTAGAATGGCCAACAAAGGTTTAATCCTTAAATAGTGAGCATGACACAAAAGTGATTTAGGCAGCTTTTGACAGAAAAGGAACCAACGACACAAATCTACAATGTAGGAGACATTGATAGATTCCCATATAATTATAAAAGAGACCAACTGGAGAAGTAAGAAACTATGAATCAGGATAATGTCAAAATACTAGGACCCAACTATTGATAGACTCAAAACTGGTGCTTTTTTATCAAGAAAACAAGACTTGTTGCCATGATGTAAAAAACATGTGAATGAACTTCCCTTCCCCTCTTTCTTGTAAAGGTTTAACGAGTCCAAGAAATCAAACTCGGGACAATCTTCATTTTTGGCAAGCTTGAAGAGAAGACAAAAGAATGCTTGATAAAGCACTGATTCATGGATTTTACAAGCCTAAACTAGTACATCCTCGACGGTGTTTTCATAGTTTAGAGAGTCTGAAAACTCCAAAGAAGACTCTAGGGGGTGCTTTTTCATACAATTTAGTCTCCTGAGGCCGAAAAAGTATAAAACATACCAAAGAAGAACTCTCTTAGCTTCTGAATAAGTAAGGTGCACCTTTTTCGTACTGTCAGAAAGGTTCGAAAAAGGTTAAATTACCACCTACACAACGCTCCTTAAAAAGCAGCATATAGCTTGAGTTTTACGAGTGTGAAGGAAGGCAAGATCACTCGGAAAGATCCATTTGATTATGAGGAATGGGGCTTACAACAATAAACTCAATGCTTTGTTCATTAGGGTTTAACAAGCATGACAAAGACATAAAGTACACTCAGAATATTTTTCATGTTTAGGTCCAAAGCACGAAAAAGAGAAAACTAAGCTCATACCGGGGGTCCCTTGTCCATAATTTTAGTCCCCTTGGTCCGAAAAAGTGATAAACCAATGCCTATGAATACTCTTCTCAATTCCAAAGAAAAGAGAGTGTTCCTTTCTTATATTATTCCACATGGTCTGAGAAAGCGATAACCTACCACCAATGTTGATTCCCATTCACATATTCTTAACGAGCCTGAATAGACAAGTTTACTCGGCAGTCAAGTATATTTTGAGGAGTCAGACATGGGCCTAAAGAAACTCAATATATTTCCTATGAATCTTTAATGACTCCAGAAAAGTCAACTCGTGGCCTCTTAATATTTTTAACAAGCTCGAAGGAGATCAGAAAGAATGCTCTAAATGCGAGGAGACGAGTGTTAGGGGAAAGCAAAACTAGTTCCAAGCGCGAGGAACAAACCTATGTATAATGAAAGGAACATGAGTAGGATAAAGACACTCAGGGAATGTCTCCTTAAGGTAAGTGGTGTCAAGTTGCAAAGGAAAAATGATACAATGCTTAGCGACGATGAGAACAAAGATGAGGGCTTATACAATGAGCTAAAAGCATGGAAGCCGGCATCAGGCTCATAAGCACGAGAAAGGCACATGAAATTGCAGTTAAAGCTTGAAAAACAAGGTGAGGCTAGTAAATAATTGTGAATCCAACTACAAATCCTATCCCCAAGAAACAACAACATCAGAATCATATTCAGAAGAAAATATTTGATGCAGGTCACTTTGGCAGAAACACATGTGGTTTTGCTATCTTCTACAAAAGATGTAGTCAAGGCAGAATCAACGAAAGAGGACTCTATAGTGCCAAGATATAAGGGATTATAATCAATAATATCAACCTCAGAAGGAGAGAAAAAATCAACAAGGGATATAGAGTTTGCAAGAGAAAACTCAGTATCACAGGAGTGGAAAAATTCAAAAGAAAAATCAAACTCATCAGGATCACTGACTTGTTGTTTGAAGGGAGAGTCCAAAAACTCAACAAGACCAACATAAGAAGACTAATCCATAGGAAAATAAAGATTACTCAGTAAATCAGGGTTAGACTTAGTCACAGTTGAACCAACATCCAAAAGAAGGTCAGATTGTATCAAAGAATCTAGTAAGACTTCATCCAAAAGAAGGAGATCATATGAGATAGGACACATGTCTAAACTTTCAAATGGATTGACAAAGTGGATATTAGGCCCCATAGCCTGTATAGGATGAATCACCTATTCAACTACTGGGACCAAGTCCCAAGAAGGTAAGCATGAAAATAGAGGCTTCTTCTCAGTAGCAATTGAACACAAAGAACATGAGGCCACATAGCTCACCTATGGCAGGGTAGTGTTTACAGAAACACTGGGAATTAATAAAGGAAATACCTAGTCTCTAGTTGAGTCAGGAGATGGATCAAGAAAATCCAACTAATCGATAGTGACAATTTATTCACCATGATTAAAGTACATCAGCCAAAAGAATGTTGACGCCATAGCTTGCATGGCATAGACATAATCACGTCCAAGGATCATATTGAAGTCCAAGGGTTCTTCTATCACCATGAGGTCAACTAAGACGATATTCCCACCCAAAGTAACATGTGTTTGAGAAATAATTCCTGAGGCTATACAAGTTCTTCTATCAAACATCAGTAGCTGACTAGCAGTCGACACAAGGATGGGAGATCCCATGCCTTTCCAAGTACAAGTAGATAAGATACTAACCGAAGATCCTTCATCAACAATACAACGAGAAATCGTGTATGGTTCAGCTTTGACCTTTATCTGGAAAGGTGCATTATAAGGAAGGCTCAACTAGGCTATCTGAATCAAAGGAAGCAATTCAAGAGCTTGGTGGGGGTTGATCTGAAGCAAGTTTAGTGCCCCCTTGTTCAGTAAGTTCTGAACTAGTAGTGAAGAAAATGTGACTAGCAGACACTTCACTCTCCAAAGGAAGAGTGGGATTGATCGACAATGGAATTGATTCAACCACTTCGTGAAAGTCACTCTTTGAAGGGAGAGTGGGATTCACCAAAGATGACATTGGTTCAATCACATCAAGATCACTCTCTGAAAGAAGAGTGGGATCGACCAAAGCTGAGATTGGTTCGACCACTTGATCAACCAAAGGTTGAGTAGGTTGTTGAGAAACTATAGGTTGTTCAGGAGAAGGAAATTATTGAGTCTTAGACCACACTCTTCGTGCCTCTATGATAATAGGGCACTCATGAGTAAGATGATCCCCCTCGCATAACTAACAAGGGAACTTAAGTTTGCACTTCAAACGACCAGTTTTCTCAACGGTGTCAACATGACTAGCAGTGGATGACTATTTTCTCTCAGCATGACCTACAGAGGTTGAGATTTTTCCCCCAGCATGACCACTAGAGGCTGGGTAACTAGGTCCAACCTAACTAAGAGAGGTTGGTTGTTGAAAATATTCATAATTTTGTTACGGAGAGAAATTCCTATGGCTTGGGGTACCACAATAGACAACATGACTCTAGAAATCAATCTTTTCCAATATGCAATAGAAAATAAATGTCTAACACTAAAGGATCAGACCTTGTACCTTATTTTGGACGATTGAAGTAGATCCCTGTTGAGCTTTCCAACTTCAGCTTGAATTGATAACTTACTTCCTCAACAACAAGTAAACAATACAAGCATACTATATATCATGGTGTTAGATCTATTCTAGCATATATAATCAACAAGGTATAAGCATTTGAAATACTCCCATGAATAAAATATTCATTCAAACAAACATTATTGGACAGGAAAAGATATTTCTATTAATATAAATCAGATATTACAATAGATACAACCTATGTCGGCATGTCTACGAATCGGAGAAACTGAATCCCCCACTTGGGCCTCCACCACCTCAATCCTCCATCTCTCGATAGCAAGCTCACAAGCAAAAGGCAAGCTTGGGAAGAACACAAAAGTGCTCCAAGGGACAAAGCGATGCAGACTAAAGCATAAGTTCCAGCAACAATGGACTATAGTTTATTTGCTCTCAATTCTCTCATATGCCTTCATTGTACCATAGAGTTCCTTATGTAGCTTTGCAAAGGGGTAATGAAAGGTGGAATCCAAGCGATATCAAGGCATAGGGAAGGACAAGAGTCAAGTGAGTCAGATCCATGTCAAGGAAAACTCCAAAAGGATTTGGATTTTGTACACATCCTGATGTACGTGGTTTTAGGGATCAAACCCATGTATATACGTGATTAAGGGTTTAAAATTCACGTGTATCATTTTTCACATGGTTTTAAGGATGGTCAGGCAAACATCAAAGGACAAAAAATGGTCCCTGGGGTCTAAGGAGACTGCAGTGAGACAAGGGAAGGCCATACAAAGTGTGATTCACCTAGAGTGGTAAAATCAGATATAACAAACGCCCCCTAATTTGTGAGGTCAAAGGGGTCATACGATGGCTGAAATACATTATAATTCCATCCCAAAAGTGGAGTGATGAAGGATCCCAAATGGAAGACCAGCCACCCAATCAACATAGTACAATGACACAACTCTGCACATAACTATAAATACATATAGCAGTCCCGGATACATAAGAGTACAATGGCCATGAATAGGCATGATACAAGATATCACATAAGTGGTCATCACCATGTACAATATACGTAGATCAGAATCTCCATGATGAAGATATACAAAGGACCATGATCTCCATAATGGTTGAATATATACAATAGATCAAGATCTCCATAATGGCTAGAAATGTCTGACATATACTGGAATCAAGTCACGAGAGCTGAAATCTCATTAACAACGGCACGCTCAAGGAGGTAGCATATAAGAGATGCTACCAACTGGAAAGTCTTCTACACAAACCACTATGAGTACATGTCCTACTATGTGAATAGAGGTGTCGAGGTCAAACATAGTAGTCCATTGTCTGATTACCGGTCATTGATGTATACCTTTAACAGACACGAGATCACCCACCGATAATGAAAATGGGAATCAAGGTACTAGAGTGCAAACTAACAAGTGTGAAAAAATGTGTTGAGGTCGAACACTTGAGAGGATCCATCGATCAGGGGACATTGATGTATTCCCAAAGACTGTCGATGGCGAGAGAACCTGCCACTAATGACTACAAGTCTCAAGGCACTGAATAAATGATCTGAAGTTGATGGGATGAAATCCACTGGAAGGAGGGCATTAAGGCATCCCCCATCATCCAACACGAGGTACTCAGCAAAGCTGTATAATATGGAAGGACTCAATCATAAGGTGCACGAATCAGTAACTGTACCAGGAATGGCCAAATCAGGCTTCAACTTCCTTCAAACAAGACCATAACAGCGTATGGTGACTAAATAGAGGTAGCATAGACTCGATATACAAACTGGGACATCTTTACGACACAGGAGGCATCGACAAAGGCTCCATGGGAACTGGAAGCTTAATCAGTCAATGGAGATAAACTCAGATAAATGAGTACAGCTCCTAAAGTCAAACTATAAACCCAACCAATGGATGTGATATACAGTGCTCTATTCGAAGGCCACACATCTCGACAACAGCCAAAGATAACACCTTTCCTTGTCCGGATTTTTGGTTTTTTGATTTTTTTGGACTTTTTCAATTATTTAAAAAGCTTGAAAAAGAATAAAATTGCTTTATAGTTACAGACTAGGAGGAGACAAGTGTCATAAGGGAAAATAAAATAGTTCCAAGCAATGGAACATACCTATGCTCAATGCAAGGATACATGTGTAGGATATCGACACTCAAGGGAAAATGCCCTCCCGGTAAAAAGGGAAACAAGCTGTGAAGGATATAAAAAAATGGCTCTGCATGGCTAGACATGAGACAAGCTCGGGCTATATGGCTGAAACGCAATGTTAGGGAAGCTGGCATAAAGCTCAATAAGGCAGGAAAAGCTCATGATAATGCATTCACAACTTGACATGAGGGAGTCCTGAGGGAAATGGGCCAGAAAAAGATCAAGAGGAGTATGAGGCTCTTGCAAAATGTCATGGCAGTACTATACAATGGACTCCCACACCTTAAAGGAGAAAACATCAGCATGGGCACCAAATGCAAATAAGGCGCTAACTAGGGTACCCATGTAAGGGGAAGCTCTACCACTCATAGCATGCCACTTCTAAAACAGAAAGAAGGTTTCGTGACATAATAGAGTGGGTTCGTACCTAAGGTTATGATGAAATGGTCATAAGGTCATGCAAAATGCAAAGAGTGATGAAACCTAACCTTTATGCCAGTTTAGACATGATACTTGAGATCGGCACGAACGGGTCAATCCAACAGCTGAAACGGCACTGAAAAAGGTCCTCTACATCACGAATTATGTCAAAAAATGGTCCAAAATGGTGAAATTGTCAAAACTATAGGAAAGGGGGTAAAAATTTTCAAATATTTGAAAATTTTCCATAAATAGTAAAAAATTCAAAATATTATAAAACATTTGAAACTTTTACCCATTTGAGCTCAGATTTTCAACAACGAATTCCAGGAGATCCAGCTGGCGGAATCCACTACCGTTTCTTCCAGGTATTTATCCATGCTCTTCTCTTTCATTTTGATGCAATTTTTATCAAATTCCATGGTCAATTAAGCTTTCCAGGCCAAACTAAAAAAGGTGTTGCAGCCCACACGGAAATCGAGGGTTTTTCCACATATAGGGCTGGATATACATGAAAAATGCCCCCAAAGCCGCGTACATACGTGGCTTTTTTGAAAATAGTAGCGTATGAGGCTACGCATAAGTTTTTTTTCAATAATCTAATGGGAAAATTTGTAATTTCTTGTTCAGGATGGTCCTAGAGTGGAGAGAGTGTGAACATGGTGAGGTAGAGGAGGCAGGAATGGCCGATCTAATGGCTCAAAAATATCTACGTGCATGTGGACTCTATGAGTTTTGGTGTCTTGGTGGTTTGAGAGCCAAACCAAGACTATTGCAGATGCTGGTGGATTACTGGGATCCAGACTCTGAGTCCATCCAGATAGATGGGATGTCCCTCACTATAGAGGTGGAAGACATATACTTCATTACTAGGATTTCTCGACGAGGGGAAGTAGTGAACCTTCATTCTCATGGTGGGCCAGGAGGTGGCCTGACTATCAACGAGTACATTTTGGTGTACTACTATCCAGACATAGAGAAGGTGGCGAGTCAGGTCCCTACCAACGCTATACAAGTGTTGGGCCTAGAGGCTTTACTATTGACATTGGGCAGGATAGCATGCTTGGCATCACTCCACCAGGCCTCGTGGCCTTTGATGTTCTATGCAGTGGAGTGCATGAGACCCACGATTTATGACTGGAGCACTACACTACTGAGCAACATGAAACATCAGCTCAGTGAGTGTAAGGCAGGAAGAGTGTGGAACTTTGGGTTTAGCAGTATACTGAGCACATTTTTCTTCAAGCATGTTCCAGGATTGAGCCCCAGAGTGGACGTTCCTCTTCACGGGGTTCGAGATCCGGCCCAATGGAGTTGGGCAGATGCGATGCGCAGACTAGGGGGAGGTAGGGTAGCCAACCCCTATCCAGCTGAGTTCTTTCCATGGTGGCAACGACAGATAGTTTCCATCGATGACTACCCCTATGCGGGGATAGATTTCTGGGGGGACCCGAACATGCCGCTACCACCAGGATCGGCATATGGTGATATAGGTAATGAATCTCATGTTGGAGACATTTACCATCATACAGACTCTTTTTGGTCAAATTGGCCTAGTTAAACCACTATCCTAAGTATAATTGACATTAATTAACATCAGTGGAGCATTAATTGCCATCATTTAGTCACACCCATGCCTACCTATAGTCAAGGAGGCTAACTTAGCCTTCCCCTACAGTCAAGAAGGCTAACTGGAGCACTTTGGGGGTGATCTAAGTGATAGTAATGCACCTAATTGCTAACTGGTGATTACAATCAGTTCAACCAGTCAGTTAAGGTGCCTCCTCTCATTAAATATATTATTTAATGATTATTTATTATTATTTAATGATCTAGAGTCAACAAGGCGCCTCCACCAACTTCTGATGGTCAGTTCAGCTTCAGTTAACCTCATCGAGGTTCATTGAAATCATGGAGCACTAGCACTTGATGGTTGGCTTGCTATGACATGTGTTTGATCTCCTTCAGTTGAGATTCAGTAATTTATTGCACTCTGACTTCAGTTAGGGTTTGGTGAGTCAATTAGGGTTTTGGTCAAGTGGTTAACTAAGTGTGAACCAATGGTTTAGAGTCAGTTAAGCTAGACTCACTCACTAAATTTGAATTATCTCCTTAGGTATTCAAATTATTCATGGATTTAAGCTATTGCTTAACATTGGTATTGTAACTATTCATTTTTTATTGAATATACAGAGAGGAAACCATTCTGGTTCTGATTAACACCATTTCATGAGTATTTGTTGATTATTCTTTCACGAGATTCATTCTTAGTTCCTAGATAATGTGCAAGAATTAATATGGTATCGGAGCATACGGCGGGACGAAGATCTATCTCTCAAAAACAAGCTTTTTGACAGATTTCTACATGAAATTTGAGCAATAGCTCAAAAATCCAGCACTGCACCAGAAGCCAAGGCTTACCACTCAATACCCCAAGTAAAGAACTCGTTGATCAAGCTTGCTTGATTGACTATGTTGAGTGTGATGAAATAATGCAGGCCATCCGACCTTACAGTGCCCTTTTTTGTTTTGATTTGTAGGTCTTAACAGGTACAACTTCGAATGGACTCATCAATCCCTCTTCTCACCCCATTCACAAACTATTCAGAATGGATGTTGAAGATGATTGCATCTCTGAAGAGATGAGGTCTCTATGAGGTGTCTATTGGACTTGGAAAAGAGTCTTATGAGAATGAGAATGACTAGCTAAATGACGGTGATAGAGCTTTTGGAGCAATATGTCTGGCCTTTTCTCCTAGCTTGTACTACCTTATTATTGGTTCTGCTAAATACCCAAAGGAAGTCAGGACAAAATTGGACAGAACCTTTGGCAAGCACAATGAGGATCATAATAGTACTTTGGAGATCACAGCCAGCACCACAATATTTCTTTACTCAAAAGTCTCATCCTCTACTCTCTCTGATGAAGTTGTTCAAGATGAAGATGAAGCAGAATCTTCTACACATTCAATTCGAATTGAAGAAAGTCTCCATGCAGTGACTCCTTCTGATGCTCCGGAAGTTCATGAGATCTCTGATATCTCATCTTCTCATATTACTGAAATGGAAGAAGAAATTCGAATCTTTGATATTGAAGAAAAACACTACTGCACTTCCATGCAAACATTCATCGGTGATTTTCCTTTGAATTATGTCCAAAATTTACCAGTAATTGCTTCCGAAAGTGAAGAGAAATTTGATTTTTCTCCCTCTAATGTTGTTGCTGGTGTGCAAATATGTAAAAACTTGGATTATTTGGAAGAAATATCAGATTATAAGAGTGACACATTCGCTCCCCATGATCTAGATCTTTCAGCAAAATCCTGCAGGAGTGCGTGCACCAAAATTCAGAATTTTGAAGAAAAAGACAATTGTGCATCCACCATCTCAGTTGACCATAATTTTGGATATGATATGAACCTTATTGGATCTGATATGATCTTATTTGGATCTGATCTGATATTTATTGGTTCAAAATTTCAGATTCATAAACCTTCAGTACTGCTTGTAGTTGTTCTCATCAACGGTGTGAAGAAACAAGTACCACATGTCTCCTCCAAAACTGCTGCTGGGGATTTGATTTCATTTCATAGTTTTGGATCTGTTGTGAAATTATTTAGATCTGATTTACATTCTGATCTGATATTATTTTTTTCATATTTTAAAATTCAAGAGCTTTCAATCATGCTTGTAGCTTCTCTCACCAATTCTAGTGTGAAAAATCAAGTACCGCAGTTCTTCCTCAATTTTGCTATTGGGGATTTGGTGTTAGTTTCCTCTTATGAGGTTGATGATATTTTATTTTCTGAATCATTAGATATTTCTGAAGATATATCAGATTATGGAGCTCAAGCATTCACTCTCCATAGTCCCAGGGATTCTCTACGTTTGGTCACAAGCTCATCTCCTCACAGAACTAGTAAAGAGGAAGACATTCTGCATCCGCTTGGACATTTGCTCCTAAAAATTGGGGCTGATTTTACCACTCATGGTTTGCTGTTCAAGGCTGAAACATATCACTTTCTTGAGTATTCCACACATGGTTCAAATCCTCAAGAACCTTTGCTCTCTCTTCAGATGATTTCAGCTACTCTACATGGGTCCAGTTTTCACCGTGCAACTGTTTATATTTTTTATTCAGTTCAATGCATTGTTCTTCTTCCAAAGTGGAAGATTCCTCCAGACATATTCATTTAGTTTGGATTCATAGGTTCACATGCACAGTATTAGGATGCTGCTGCATAGAAGAACCAATTCTTGATTTACTGCTTAGTTTGAGGGGGGGTATTTTTCCCATGAGGTTCTCCCCGTTTCCTTGGTTATATTAAGCAATTACTTTATTGTACAGGGTGACCTATGGCCTTTGTTTCCGGTGCCCTAGCATTTTTATGCATCTATGTTTTCTAACTCTTCCTGAGTATATCTTAAGGGGGTGTGTTGGAGACATTTACCATCATACACACTCTTTTTGGTCAAATTGGCCTAGTTAAACCACTATCCTAAGTATAATTGACATTAATTGACATCAGTGGAGCATTAATTGCCATCATCTAGTCACACCCATGCCTACCTACAGTAAAGGAGGCTAACTTATCCTTCTCCTACAGTCAAGGAGGCTAACTGGAGCACTCCGGGGGTGATCTAAGTGATAGTAATGCACCTAATTGCTAACTGGTGGTTACAATCAGTTCAGCTAATCAGTTAAGGTGCCTCCTCTCATTAAATATATTATTTAATGATTATTTATTATTATTTAATGATCTAGAGTCAACAAGGTGCCTCCACCAACTTCTAATGGTCAATTCAACTTTAGTTAACCTCATCAGGGTTCATTGAAGTCATGGAGCACTAGCACTTGATGGTTGGCTTGCTATGACATGTGTTTGATCTCCTTCAGTTGAGATTCAGTCATTTATTGCACTCTGACTTCAGTTAGGGTTTAGTGAGTCAATTAGGGTTTTGGTCAAGTGGTTAACTAAGTGTGAACCAATGGCTTAGAGTTAGTTAAGCTAGACTCACTCACTGAATTCGAATTGTCTCCTTAGGTATTTGAATTCTTCATGGAGTTAAGTTATTTCTTAACATTGGTATTGTAACTATTCATTTTTTATTGAATATACAGAGAGGAAACCATTCTGGTTCCAATTAACACCATTTCATGTGTATTTGTTGATTATTCTTTCATGAGATTGATTCTTAGTTCCTAGATCATGTGCAAGAATTAATATCTCGACCCTCTCTTTTTTAAATTTTTTTGAGTTATTTAATTTTTTTGTGTGTTTTCTGATTATATGGAATCAAAAGACATATTTTTGTGTGACAATACATAGTGACATCTACCATTTGTGTGCATATGTGGGACCACAGCGGCAGGAAGGCTTCCCTCATCATAGACAGAGGGGAAGAGGAGATGATATCATGGGTGTGGATGTGGAGCAAACACTCCAGATAATTTCATACCAGTTTTGTGAGGCTGACACATAGGGTTCCCATGGCGCAAGTCGAGGACTTGCCTAAGGCTATGCAGTGCCAAGTGGTGAGTGTACCACGAGCATGGGTGCGATTGTTCCGACGGCTAGCTAGAGCCGCAGTGACATTCCATGATCACAACCCTCCTCCTCCTCCACAGGATTAGATACCTGGGAGTGTATACATTTTGTACTACCGTGTATTATATGTTCGTGGCTCGAGAGCCCCAATTTTGTATCATGACACTATGTATTACCACATTTTGGATGTTTATATAAAAAGTTTTATGGTGATCGGTTTATTTATTTACATGTGTAAAAATTTTGTTTGTGATGAATTTATTGTGAATGAAACAAATGCCAATCTAACACATAGTTAGCATATGATTCAGCAACTTAATTATTAATTCTTTGAATGTGTATGTATGTTATGTTGTCAAATTACTATTCTAATAATCTCACACGTCAGAATCTTCTTAATAATGTTGGATCTCTAAAATGGTACAAACCATTAAGCTATGACACTACTAACTCTAAATCAAGACGTACCTCAAGAGAGAGAATGCCATGTGAAATGGCATCCCGTAGAAGTTCAATAACAACACTATATTCAGCAACATTGTTGGAAGATGGCCGTAGACATACACCTCCTAAAGACAATACCTGACCCATAGGAGTATAAATCACCCAAGCAGTAGAGGCTAAGTGTTGAGTGTGACGGCTCGCACCATCCACGAATCCTATGTAGGTGGAAGATTCCATTGACATCTGCCAAAAGAAACGGAAACTAATCACAAACCCGATCACTATAAGAAAAAGACCTAACTATGAAAAACTGTACACTAATACACAATAACCAACCTTGGCTGAACATCATGAATAGTACTTCTTGAGATAGAGCCCATTTCTAGGCTTTGCCAAGGCTATTCCCTCGTAATCCACTAACTCATAAGCACCCTTCTCTAACACACATTTGACCACGTAAGGACCTCGCCACATGGGATTAAATTTTCCTGCCCCTAAGGGCTCTTTCGGTTGATTCCACAAAAGGACCAATTCTCCCTCACTAAACCTCCTTGGATGGACAGACTTATCATACTAGACCTTTATGCAACGTTTATTGACTTCTAGAGCCACCAAGGCATCTCGACGTTGCTCATCAAGTTGCTCAAGGTGGACCAAATGCTCCTCCAATGGTGAAGTGTCTGGTAAGAGTTCTACAGCTAGCTTCAAAGAAGGAATCTCGCATTCAACTAGAAATATCGACTCCACTCCATGTACAAGTTGATATGGAGAAAAACCGGTGGCAGTTTTAACAATGGTTCTATATGCCCAAAAAGTAGGATATAACATGATGTACCAATTATTCTTGCTTTGTGCGATGGTTCGTTGGAGAATAGATTTGAGTGATTTATTCACTGCTTCAACCTGTCCATTCGCTTGAGGGTAGTAAGAAGAGGAATGCTCTTTCTTGTACCCTAACTTTGATGCCAACTCTTCCATCATATGGTTCTGAAAGTACGAGCCATGGTCGGTGACAAGCTCTTTCAAAATTCCAAACCGAGTAATAATTTGGTTGAATACAAAGTGGGCAGCTGTCTCACCATTGGATTTAACTATAGGCATAGCCTCGGCCCATTTCGTGCAGAAATCAACAGCCACTATAATATGGTGGTGCCCCCCAACCGAAGCTGGGTTGCAATTCATAAAATCGATCCCCCACTTAGTGAAGGGACCGGTGGTGATAATGGAATGTAACGGGGTAGGTTTTGAGCGCCTATTATGTGCGAACACCTGGCAAGGGTTGCACCTCTTTACCGCATCTACACAATCCTTAAAGATCAACGGCTAGAAATAACCCGCTCTTAAAATCTTTTGAGTTGTAGAAAGACCAGATAAATGACCACCACACGCCCCTCCATGGCAATCATTCAGCACTACCTCAGCCTCTTCTTGAGTTAAACAACATCGTAAAATAGAATCTACCCCACGGTGGTACAAAGTGTTATCCACTATGAGGTAGTTCTTAGAGACGTGACGTAATCGTCGTCGTTCATCTCGTGAGAGGTGAGTAGGGGTCTTCAATGTTTGTAAATATATTATAATATCCCCATACCATGGGTCTAAAGTTGAGATTAAAAAGATGTGTTCATCGATAAATGTATCTTCACAAACTAAATCCTCGGCCTCGCTCAGGAAATCCGATATAAGCTCTGCAAAAGTTAAAGACTTCTTCGATTTTGCTAAAACAAATTCGAGATCGAATTATTGCAGAATGACAATCCATTTCTTATATTTTCCCCCAATCATCCTTCGAGTGAGGATGAATTGAAGCGGATTGACATGGGCTACAACCAAGGTTTGGCGAAGGAGAATATAATGTCTCAACCACTGAACTGCATGTACGGTAGCTAAAGCAAGCTTCTCGACATGAGAATAATGAATCTCTATGTCAATAAGGTTCCAGCTCAGATAGTATATGACATGCTCTTGGAGCTCCTCATCCTCTTGAACCAAAACCATACCAATCGTCTCCATGGATGCGACCACATATAATAGAAAATCATGGCTATAGTCTGGGGGACTAATCACCGGGGCTGATGCTAGGGCTCACTTGAGTGCATAAAAGGACTCCTGGGCTCGCTCATCCCAACAAAAGGGGGTTTCCTTCTTCAATAGATGCATGAAACCTCTAGTCAAATTGGAAAATTTGAAAACAAATCTTCATAAGAAGTTTTCCATGCCTTGCAAACATTGAAGAGGACGAATATTCCTCGGGGGAGACAACTGAAGTATTGCCTCAACCTTCAAAGGGTCGACTCTTATACCCTCTTTAGAAATGATGAATCCTAACAAACGACCTGACTTCACACAAAAGATGCACTTATGAGGATTTAATCTAACCAAATAATGTCGGCATCTTTTGAATACCAATCTCAAGTGATAGGGATGACACATTCTCATACGAGAATGAGCAGCAAGGTCATCCAAAAATACTTCGATAATTGACTTGAGATCATGGAAGATCAAGGTCATCGCCCGCTGAAATGTAGCTCCGGTGTTTTTAAGGCCGAAAGGCATTTTTCGATATGCAAAAGTTCCATAAGGACAAATAAACGCAATCTTATGTTGGTCCTCAGGTTTAATTTGTATCTAATTATACCCGGAAAAGCCATCCATAAAGGAAAAAAACCTCGCTACCCGCACACTCATCCAAAATCTAATCAATAAATGGTGTGGGGAAATTGTCCTTAGGACAGGAATAATTCAAATCACGGAAATAAGTACATCTGCGGATCACTCCCTTCTTCTTATCCACCAGAACGGGGTTTGAAACCCGCTCCGTCAAGGGAACGGGATAGATAAAACCAGCTTTCAACAGCTTCTCTATTTCTACCTTAATCGCAAGTGCTTTCCTAGGGTTCACCGCACGTAAGCATTGTCGAACAGGCTTAGCATTGGGATAAGTCTTAATCTCATGCTCGACAATACGAGGGTCGATACCTGGAATTTCATCGTAAGACCAAGCAAAAATTTCATGAAATTCTTTAAATAGCTTGATGTATTCTAGAATCTCAACATGGGAACATTCCTCCCCAATATAGACATTCTCTATCCTGCCAGGATCACTAGAGATGTTGATAGGAATCGTTGAAGATATTTTTTCCATGTTTTCGTCAGCCATCTAACCAAGAGAGCTTAACAGAACCATAAGACTACCAAATCTCTCACTACAAACCACCCTAAATTCCTCACACTCCAAGTGGTCAAGCTTGGGAATAAAGTATGATCTATGATGGAGTTCCTCCCATGATGGATCAACTCCCGACATAGCCTCAATAATCGCTTCATCTAAAGGGAAAACCATATCAAGGAAATCATGGGCATGAGAAGACTGTACTGCCCATGCCGACAACACATAAGGGTCCTCCTCCATCCGCAAAGAGGAAGGACTAGACTCTGCAACACACTTGAGATTAGCTTGATAAGCTATCATAGTTGCAAGAAATAGCACGTCCGTCACGATGAGCTCACTCGGAGTACTCGGTGTAGGAATAATCCAAGGATATTCCATATGACTCATGTGAAAAGACATCGATCTCATAGATGTTGAAGCCTCACCGAAACTAGATCCTATCATAAGAATCATTGCAGGACAACTAAAGCTTCCCATGAGGGATGGATACATGCCTACACCCACACTCCCAGTTGCCAGCTGAGAGTGTTCAACAATCGAGATCGAAGCTCCCGAAGATGCAGTAATAGACAGATTCTTGAATGTCATTTGATTAATTGTTACTATCTTCCCATTATGTGGAAAGCATACAACGCAGAACAAGGAAGAAGCAACGGCTTGCATACTGTACATCCAATTCCTACTTAGAAAAAAATTATAGTCAAGGGGCGCATCAACCACCTCGACCTCTATTGCAATGGTCTTCCCTCCCAAATGGACTTTAAGGGAAGGAAGGATGCCGTGCGGCCTAAACGATCTCCCATCAAACACAGTTAACATGGTCACTGATTTAGACAGCTCAGGGGAACCTAGACCCTTCCAACACGATAAAGACATCACAGAAGTAGCAGCACCTTCGTCAATCACAGTTCGCTTGACGGTCATATTAAGACATTCTACGTGAATCAAAAGAGACAAATAGTAAGGAAAGCAAGGCTGAAGTCCCACGGTTTCAAATTTAATCATGGAGGAAGAATCATCATCGTTCACACCAAGGGAAGAAAGCAACGCCTTCCTTTGCGAAGGACAACTCTGAAGCACTTCCAATGCAGACATCGCACAAGGAGTATGGCCCAAATCCTTGACAACTGAATAGTTCTGGGTGGCTTGGGAATTTGGATTGTGCCCCAAACACTTAAGGAGTCCCTTAGCAATGCGAGGTGTAGTTTCAGGTTTATCCATAGGTTTCTCAATACGCAAAGGGGACCCTAGTAGATCAGGCTCTTTGCTTGGGGTGGGTTGTGATGAACCATAATCTTTCACATGGGTCACAACCTTCACAGCACGTACCATGTTAATGAAACCATGACCACTACCCTCTGGCAAATCTTGATCACCACTAGACTGGTCATGGGACCTTGAGTTCATATTTTGAGGTAAAGGGTTAGTTAGCACAGCTAGGCCTTGTGCCAAGAATCTCGAGGCCTCATCGATACGAGGGCACAAGTAAGTGAGGTGATCGTCGTTACACAACTTGCAAGGGAACTTAAATTTACGTTTAGCTTGCTTGTCCCCCCTAGCATTGCGGTGATTCTTTTCATTACTATTAGCATTCTCATTCTTATTCCCACCCTTATGATTATTCTTACCCTTTTTTCTATTCCGTCCGGGCTGCCGGTTACCCTTCTGGTTCGACGATTGCACTGAAAGTACAGTCGTCGTTTGGGTGGGTTGAGACGAAGCCGTAGCTTGTCTCAAAGAAGATTGGTTGATTGATAATTGACTAACTTGTTTTGTAACTGAATCCATAAGTTTCACACTTGCACAACCAACAATGCCATCGGCATGTGGTCCATGTTTGACTTTGGGGTCGAAACTAGAACGTGGAGCATTGGGAATAATCTCATATAACAAACTGGACTAAGCATAAATCAAGTCCAGTTCCTACGCCCTAAAAATTGCTTGTTCCTCATTCTACACTCCAGATCTAGAAGCATCATTCGCTATATAAGGTAAAAACGACTTGAGGAACCATTCGAGGAGGAACTACGGCGGTATAAAGGCTTTAATTAACCCCTTCTTTCTACACCACTCTTGGATATGATTCGAGATATGTGTGGGTTTATCCTGCCAAAATTTCGACAAGAGTTCAGTACCAATGTCATAACACACTGGTAGCTGGATGTGGTTAAGAAAATTCATCGCAAGGTCATCAAACAAAGCGAATGCCCCCCTAGGTAGCTCTATATACCATTTCGCGGCAGGCCCTGTAAGGGTGCATTGAAATAGTATTAAGTGGATGGAGTCCTGATGTAAGGAATTTGAAGAGCACCATAGGTGAAATGTAGTAACATGTTCGCTCGAATCCTCTCCCAGTTTTCCCTCGAACTTAGGTATGTCCGAGGGAAGCTTAGTAGGGACAGCCAACCAAGCCGGGTCATGAGCTACAGGATCGTTTGTCAATATTGACAATTTAGGAAGATTCAGCGTTGTGAGGAAAGGGAGCCTAGGATGATGAGGTCGATCGAACGCTCCCTAATAGGTTTGATTCATATAGGTTTGATTACCACCATGGCCTTGGCCATATTTCTCTCCTCCTGTATGACCCGTATAGGGTGGCATGGAAGCACCATAGTGTGGTGGACCTTGACTATTAGGAGCTACGAAGCCATAATTAGGAGAGTAAGCAGGTTTTTGATACCCACCCTCATAAGGTGAAGAAATCTGTCCATACGACATCCCATAATAGGGCCCATAAGTCATCGCATGATATGTCCCATGAGACACTCCGTAAGTAGGAACATATGCTCCAGAAGTAGGAATATACATTCTGGAAGTAGGAACGTGACCTCTAGAAGTATGAGCTTGACCTCCTGAAACAATGGGTGGTACATGAAGCTGAGACACAACCGGTCTAGTAACCGCAGTACGGACCTAACTTGTAGCAACGTTTTTTCCTGAAGGACCATGTGAATAAGGTGGAGGGTGAACATTTGAAGAACTA
Source organism: Pseudotsuga menziesii (assembly GCA_001517045.1). NCBI lineage: Eukaryota > Viridiplantae > Streptophyta > Pinopsida > Pinales > Pinaceae > Pseudotsuga > Pseudotsuga menziesii. The sequence continues at coordinate 81,318 of LPNX010674580.1, forward strand.
GGGACATAGGATGGAGGGACTTTTGTAATTATGTACATACTATTCCCTATAGTCACTTGTCTCGGGTCAAGTATCCTAATAGGATCACTAACCCTAAACCTAGGAGGAATATGTGATGTAACTTCCACCATCGAGATGGAAGGTGCAATGTGACTAGTGCTCTCAAACCTCTCCACATGGTAAGGAATGAGAGTGCCCCCAGGCATAGTGTTAGTCTCGAACTTAGATTCGACATGAAATGCCAAATCATGTGTGGGAAAACCAAACATACCATAACTACCATAGCTAGTACTTGTGGGTTCAAAGTGAGTCTCAGTATCCTCCGTCATTCCATACTGGTAATGCGTCAATGGGGAATCAACCCTAGAGTGAGTAGGTCTATCATGAAAGGTTCCTATCTCAGAAATTGAAGGACCTAACTCAGCCAAGTCGGGTGAAGGATCGTAGGTAGGAGTAAACTCCTCATCATCTACACGAATGGGAGAAGGTGGTTCAGGAATACTTTCTATATGGTCTCCCATGGTGTGTGAATCAATGTGCGAAGTAGTCCGCCTAGACTATCTAGGTCTCTCTCCCAAAGGAGGAGGAGAAGTAGAAGGTGGAAGTCCTACTAAATGATGAGAACGGTGAGGAGCCGCACCTGAATCCACAATGACTCAAAAAATAGAAAAGACTCTCTATTTACGGAAACCCTAGGCAAGCTATCATGCACAGAGAAATCACTAATAAAATCTAAAGCAAAATGAAAGCTATCAAGGACAGGATAAGTGAGCTCCTGAATGAAGCAGGTATGTCTCACCTAGGAGAGGCTTGAGACTCCCATACACAACAAGTGGAGGTACATAACCAATTATTGTGGCCCTCAGCTTCAACGCATAAAGTGACTATGCTATCTGACCCCAACCTGGAAAGTACACCCATATAATAACCCCTGCAAAGTACCCCCTCGATATCCTAGGTAAGGCCACTAAGGTCACCTCAATATAATCAATGGTCAGGTGGAAAATCGTAAGCGGGATTGACTGTATGGGCAGGGTAGCAAAGCCCGAAACTCTCGAAAAATCCCCCAGATACGAATACAATCCTGGAAATATCTTCGGTGCTACTCAGTTATGACTAGGGGTCATCTCAATCAATAACTGCTCACACTACCTCGTGCTTAACTCCCTTTTGAGAGGAGGATCCTGAGAAACATTGGTTATACCAAGGATTTCACACACTCACCTGGACAGACACATACATGTTGTTATTTAGTGTTCTTGGAGAATTTACTCACAATGAACTATTCCAAGACCCTAAAACCTAAGCTTGTTGGTGCACCCTAGAAAAGAAAAGAGTGTATTTCATTTTAATTAAGTGTTGATTTTAATTGGCTTTCTTACTCAAAACAGGGATATGGCTGTGCAAATAATGGTGTTATGACACAACATGAAGTAAAATGCACACCTAACAATCAATGCAAATGCATTGTGTCCATGAAAACTAGGTATGTTACTACGTGAAATGCACAATTTTTTTCAAATGATGAATGCAAGCTTTCCTATATGAAATCCTAACTAATACTCCAAAGAAAATCTAGTGCAAGTACAATGCAAAATACAAAATGCAATGCATGATGATAAGCAAATGTTTTTGGGTTTTTTGAAATAAAATGAGATACAAAAAGAAAAAGAATGCTTCTACGACCCCTAGACTCTGCAAGCACACTCAAACAGCACTCAAGCAAAGCATTAAGGTAAAATAAATCTACTGCACTAATCCGAAACAAAAAATAGAAAATGCCATGACAAGAAACTTTAAAAAAAAATTAGCCTAAAAAAAATGTCTCTGGTCAGAAACAGGGGTATAAACAGACTCAGGTAGTGCCAAAGGAGACTCAGCAATCATCAAGCTTCACCCAGCAACCATTTGAATTCCACTAAAAGGAAAAACTAAGTGCATACGCAACTGTTCGTAGTAAACCTGCGTGTATACATGGAAATCGTAGAGAAACCTGCCTGTATACGCGACTGTGAGTTAAAAACTCGCATACAGGAACAAAGGTGCATAAAAATCAAGGCAAATAGACAAGCTAAGACAAACTTCACACCAATCAAACACTACCAGGAAAACATGCCCCCAGATCCGACACAGAAACAAGAGAGAAAGAGCAACCCAAAGTCATTGAATGCCGATAGAACAACCCCCAAAGGACAACTACTAGGAACTCCCTAGTGGAGTCGCCAATTCTGTTACAGAGAGAAATTCCTATGGCTTAGGGTACCACAACAAACAGCTTGACTCCAAAAATCAATCTTTTCCAATATGCAATAGAAAATAAATGTCTAACACTAAAGGATCAGACCTCGTACCTTATTCCAGACGGTTGAAGTAGATCCCCGTTGAGCTTTCCAACTTCAGCTTGAATTGATAACTTACTTCCTCAACAACAAGTAAACAATACAAGCATACTATATATCATGGTGTTAGATCTATTCTAGCATATAAAATCAACAATGTATAAGCATTTGAAATACTCCCATGGATAAAATATTCATTCAAACACACATTATTGGACAGGAAAAGATATTTCTATTAATATATCAAATATTACAATATATACAACCTCTATCAGCACGTCTGTGAATTAGAGAAACTGAATGCCCCACTTGGGACTCCACCACCTCAATCCTCCATCTCTTGATAGCAAGCTCACAAGCAAAATACAAGCTTGGGAAGAACACAAAATTGCTCTAAGGGACAAAGGGATGCAGACTCAAGCATAAGTTCCAGCAACAATGGACTATAGTTTCTTTGCTCTCAATTCTCTCATATGCCTTCAATGAACCATATATTTCCTTATATAGCTTTTTAAATGGGTAATGAAAGGTTGAATCCGAGCGATTTCAAGGAATAGGGAAGGCTAGGAGTCAAGTTATTCAGATCCATGTCAAGGAAAACTCCAAAAGGATTTGGATTTTGTACACATCCTGATGTACATGGTTTTAGGGGTCAAACCCATGTATATACGCGATTAAGGGTTTAAAATTCATGTGTATAATTTTTCACATGTTTTTAGGGATGGTCAAGGAAACATCAAAGGACAAAAAATGGTCCCCAGGGTCTAAGGAGTCTACAGCAGGACAGTGGAAGGCCATACAAAGTGTGATTCACCTGGAGTGGTAAAATCAGCTATAACAAATGTTCAAAAATGGGATGACCATGAAACCAAACTCTTCGCACCTCCACAATAGAAGGGCATTGGTGAGTAAGATGATCTCTCTCACAAATATTACAAGGAAACTTGAGCTTGTGTTTTGAACGGTTAGTCTTTTCAACAGTGTCAACATGACTCACAGTGGTTGACGGATTGTCTTCAACATGAATTACAGAGGCTGAGAGACTGCCCCCAGCATGACCTACAGAGGCTGAGAGACTGAGTCCAACATGACCTATAGAGGTTGTATGGGCACCACCAACATGAACAACAGAGGCTGAATGGTTAGGATCAACATGCTTTATAGCAGTTGAGTGTGTGCTCCCAGCATGAACTTCAGAGGTTGGGTGGATGGATCCAACATGATTTGTAGGGGTTGGATGGGGAGGTTCAACTTGAACATCAGAGGTTGAATGGGTGCCCTCAGCATGAACTGCAAAGGCTGAGTGACTGGATCCAATGTGACCTAGATAAGTTGGAAGGATCCCACCAGCATAATCAACAAAGGATGGATGGTGAAGATCAACTTGACTGGTAGAGGTTGAGTGCTTAGATCCAACATGACCTGCAGAGGTTGGATAGGTTCCCCCAGCATGAAATGTAAAGGCTAGGTGGTGAGTTTCAACTTTACTTGCAGAGGTTGAATGGGTGCCCCTTGCTTATGTGCCTTCCTCCTATTCCTCCTTCTTTTACTCCTTTTAGACTGTTGATTACTAGTATTAGTACTTTCATTACATGAGGCAGAAGGAGTAGGAGAATCAACTACATGTGAAGGGGAAGAAATGTTTTGATGCCCTTGATATAAGGAGCTTACTTGAGAAGCATCAGGATCATTCGGGATGGTTGGAGTGGAAAACAACCACACCGGTATCCCTAGGGTGAATCCAGGTAGATTTAGGGTGGCCATCAAAGGAACCCCAACATTCCCTGTGAGAGGAATAGTACAAGGAGTTACCAGCATGGGATCTCTTGGTTGGTGTTCAAAGGGGTGTTAGCCATAGTTTCAAACAATAAGGCAGAGCTTGAGGTTGACAGGTAACCAAAATTACAAAGCACACACCTGAAGGCAAACTAAGTACAGACAAACCACACAACACTCCTTAAAAATTCCTAAAGCGAAACAAACAAACAGGTATAAGATATGCTTTCCAGAAGAAATCTGATAGATAGTTACTTGGCATCCCTATAGATGTTCTTGGGCACAAGTGGAGGAATCACCCACCACCCTCCCACACCTTCTACCGAGGTTACCTTCCAAGCCCGTCCAAGGTAAACTAGAAATAGCCTTTCGGTGTACCTGTGTATGAACCATAGATGTCAAAGAGACTAAAGGATACCTTAACTATATTGATAGTCTGGGGGGATAGTCATACACTTGGTTCATATGCATGGGAAGGGTAGCAAATCCCGAAACCCTGTCTAAGACAGAATCCCTAGATGCACAAAAACCTCGGTCTACACTTTGACAAGGAATCGGAGGGTTATCTCCTCCGTCCAAGTCTCCACACGGCCTCGTTCTTAACTCCCGTTTGAGAGGAGCTTCCCAAATACAACCAACATAGAAGAGGATTTACCTAGTGATTGGCCAACTACATCTGAAATTTAATACTTGTGGAGAGTTAAAACTCCCTAATCCACAAGTCTAGCCTAAGCTACTTGGTGCATGACCCTATAAAACAAAAAATACTAATAAATTTTAAATTATATTGTTTATTTTAAGGGTTGTTTTTAGTCAAAGGGTAAATGGCGTGAAACTTATGTGGTGTTTTGACTCAAAGTTGAAACAAAATGACTAAGCAAAGAGATATGAAATGCAAAAATAAAAAACTATTCTCTTTCTTTTTTCAAATAGAAAACTTGAAAGCCACAAAAGAACAATTCTTTTTATTTTTTTCAAAAACAATGATATGCCATGCAATCTAGACTAAAAACCTAATCTACATGCATATAAAGCAAATATATTTTCTTTTTCTTTTTCTTTTATAAATTCAAAAGAAAAAATACCTACAAACTAAATCTATGCATATAACAAGAACAAAGCAAAAGGAACTTTGCTATACAACCACCAAACAGACTCTAGAATGCCCTAAAGTTAGTATAAATCCTACTTGGAAGGAAGGCTTGCATAAAATACAAGTCAACTATTTTGGCATGATGAAGTTAGCCAACAAAAGAAGAAGGAAACCAACACCAACAATCTTTTGAACTCAAACAAAGATCACTAATAGAGGCTGACCAGAAACATAAGCCAAAAATCATGCCAGGCAAAGGAGGTGGGGGAAAAGAGTAAAGAGAAAACCCTAATTCTTTAAAAAGGATTACCACATAGATAAATAACAACAAAAAGGGATGAAAATAACTCCCTGGAGCCATGTACCTGTAGAGGACGCCAAAATACCTACCAAACAACCTTCAAACAGAATAAAAAACCACAAAAGAGGATAAAAAAACTATTTAAAGGGGCATACGCGAGTTTCACTACTGACAGGTCGCGTGTCATATGGGGGTTAACAGTGAAACAAGTAGCGTGTACAAGTACATGTGAGTTGTATTACTGACAAGTTGCATATTGTACACGAGTTTATATTATATAAATTCATGTGTACCAAACCACACACGCAACTGTTCAATCTGCAAATTGTGTATGGGTGGAAAAATTCCCAAGAAAGGTCAAAAACTGCCTTAGGAAGGCAGGGGAAGTGTGCTATCAGATTAATAAAGTGTTCCTAAGAAGCAAGAAAGACCTAAAACTTCACAAAAGGCTGAAAGAAAGACAGAGAAACCCCAAACAGACAAGGCTCTCCCCATCGGAGTCGCCAGTTCTGTTGTAAAGGAAAGTATCCTATGGCTAGGGTTTAAGAGGCCATCAACATACAGGGGTTGAAAGGTGGATGCAATATTGGTTCTACAAGTAAATACAAGAAATATCAGAGATCATATGGTTCATACCTTAGCCAAATGAAGGTTGATCCAAGAATCCCTTCAATCCTCTTCTTTCTCCTCTCACTCCTCTTGCTCCAAGAGACCTGCAAAACAAATTATACCTTCCTCAAACCAATATGACCACATATAAAGCAATGATAATCAAATAAACATGAAATAATAATCTAATTAACATCATAATATGATCATAAACAAAGATTCAATCACACATTGAACCATGATTTGGGAAGAAGAAGGACATCACATCTTTATTAATCTTGAAAACAAGTACAAATATACCTTCTCTTCAAGTTCGACACCTCACGAAACCTCGATCTAGTTCCGCTGCTTCTCTTCTCCAAGGAACTCAACCTCCAAACTCTGCAACATAAGGAGAATGCTTCAAGGGAAAAGGTGTGGGAAAAGAGAGCTCCAAATCCTCCAGCATAACAATACAAATATTCAAGTCTCCTCTCATGGACCTCCCTACCTCTATTTATATGCTTAAGGAAGAGTTAGGGGCGAAGACAAAGTAGTTACAACTGAAGGAGTCAGTTGCATAACTACCCAAACTACTTTAATTTCAAAAGACGTGTTTTTTTTTACATTTTCAGGAGGCGTACGTGGGTTACAGAGACAATAGTCACGTACGTGAGGAAGTATACGTGTTTTGCAGTGCAGAAAGTCACATATTCAAGGCATACGTGACTATTATATATAGCAACTCATGTACATACGCGGGTTTGCCTTAAGTAAACTTGTGTACACATCAAAAAAGTAATTTTTTGGTTATTTTTGGGCATTTTTAGACTTTAGTGTCTTCTAGAAATTTTTAGCTAAATGAAATATATTTCCAATGGCATAGAGATGAGGTCAAATGAAGTTATAGAACTCAATATATGGGTCCTCCAAGTTAGGTGTTTTTTCAGTGATTTTCAGTGACTTTTCATGAAGTGTCGTCATGGAAGTGTCGACATGCGACGAAAACATAGGAAATTGGTCAGAGGAAGAGATGTGTCATTTTGAGATATAATAGGTGGGGACTTCATCCACTCTGTGAGTGTTTCTAGATAGGGTAAAAACTATCTGGGCCAATGCTCAGAGAGATAGTGGCAAGTCGAGTGTCAACAGAGTGAGACCCTTGTCGACTGGGTTTTGTTAGTTGAGGTTTGAGCCAACAAATGGTTTTGTTGTGGGGACCTTGTTGTGACTAAGGAGAGGGTATCTAGCATCCAAAAAAAGAGTGGATGTGGCATCCAACATGACCAGAGATTCAATATTGGTTTGAGAAAAAGATACGACAATTTGTTGAAGTAGAAAATCAAAACCCTGGACTGACAACAAACAAATGATTGGAAAATTACATACACGATGGTCGTCATGATTATTTATTCTGTGAGTTTCCCATTATACTATACAAGTGGTTGGTGTAGTTCACATATAAGAAGACAAATTTCCAAGGAGGAGAACCAACATCCTAGACCCCTGAATTGATCTAGGAACTGTAAGAAATGGACAACAGAGCATCACAATCTATTGAGGTCTGGTTGGATAGTATCTTGGAGGGATATATCACTAAATTTGTAGTTGACACTACCAACTCCTACAACAAAGTAGAACGGGAATTTTTCAATGGACCTAGAGGTAAGTTCTTATTGTCTCTACAATTATCAATTAAAGTGTTAGTCTGTGAAAAGGGAATACTGAAGATGCACCTAGAGTAGTAGCACTCTAGTGTGCAGAGACGACGGATACCGCGACTAAAGGGGGGAGATGAATGGGAAGATAAGGGGTATATGGGTGCAATTTTTTACGTGACTATGAGGGAATTTGAGGAAAAAAGTGGTTGTACAAGGGGAAGAGAAAGGCTTCGACAGGAGAAGAGGCAGAGGACAGGGGAAGGTCCTGCTACGATCGAAACAAAAAACTGTGAAGGAAAACCACACCGGATGAAGCGACCCTACATCGATGAAGAGGATGACCAGAACCAGACTATGCCTAGAGTAGCAACAATATCAAACCCTAGCAGCACCATTCCCATGCCTCCATGCACTACTTCAAACTCAAGGAGAAACACAAATTCTATGTCGAATTTCCCAAAGTGTCAACTACATTCTAGTAGTAGATCGGTGTCTGTAGGAAGAAGGGAGAGGATGGCAAGAGAAAACAATAAGTTACCTTTTTTCCATGGTAATGGGATAGATGATCCCAAGCAGTATTGGTTCCTCTATGAGGCAGTGTGGACAGTTTGACAAACCACCAACGATGATGTCAAGAAAGGCCATCTAGATACTACCCTGTAGAGTCATGCGCTATATTGGTTCATGAAATTCATTCAAGTTCCTACAGGGATGCCTGCAAAAAAAATGGATGAAGTCAAAAAGGGACTGATCAAATAATTTTGAAATCCTAAGTCTGAGGCATAATACATTACTGAGTTGAAAGAAATTAAGAAGTTTTCCAATGAGATTGTTTGGGACTTTTACTAGAGATTCTAGACATTAATGGCATGAGTTGGCTTTGAGATGAGTGATATCCAGCATAAAGAATGGTTATCACAGCTTTGGTATCTCATATCTGACAGCTGCTGATGTAGCAAAAGATTGTGACATAGAGCGAGGCTCTAGAGATCGCAATGAAGTTGGAAGATTCATTGATAAGGGAGAATGGAGTTGGTATGAATTAAATCCAATCCTAGCTAGAAAACTTAATGCTACAATTGCAAGACATTAACAAAGGGAAGGATAATCATGAAGATATTTGGTGCACTTGGTGTCGCGCAGATGGGCACACCAAAGACACTTTCCCCAACTTTTGGAATTATCTGCTATCTGAGGCGCTAAACCCACTCAGTTGTAGCAGCGTTCCATGGTGTCACATATATCAAGTCTATGGACACCGCCATGAAGAATGTAGCTACATGCAAAATATAGTGTCAAAGCTATCCAACCTTTATTGTTCCATCTATCGATCAGTGGGGCATGAAGACAAATACTTTTGTGCATATGATCTGCTTCAGGACAGAACATGATTTCTACTTTGTGAAGGGAGAATATCATCGCATAGTACAACAACCATAGCCACAATATCAGGTGATAAACTCTAGACCACAACTGCAGTATACACCACCACCGCAGATGCAATTTATAACATCCCAACCACAACCATAGTTTGCACCGCAGCCTCAATCACAGTACAATCAAATGGCAATGCCTCAACCGCAGCCACAATATGTTCAAGCTGCGCACTATATTTAGTAGCATCTGAATCCCCCACCACAACAAATGGAAAAAATGTAGTACCAACAACAAGGAGGATTCCACAGAAGAGGTGGAGGCTTTGGAAGAGGAGGAGGACGAGGTTGTGCATCTGTCCAATATTATAATTGTGGGGTATTTGGGAATTACCGGAGGAACTACCCACACTTTTAGTGCTCATGTACATACTACATGGTGATTGATCATACTATTGAAAAATTCCCACAACTGATCGCAATATGGTAGGCTGGCAACATCCCTCAGCTGCAAAACCAGAACCAGTTGTCAAACTAGAACCAATTGCAAAACCAGAACCAGCTGCATAACCAGGCGCAAAGTCGAGTTCCAATTTAGAATCAGGTTGTGAATAAACTGATGAACGTGTCATTGAACCAGAATCATCCAATTACTCAGAATCCACCATTGAATCATAATCAAGGGTCAACAGTTGCAATGATGGAGCAACTGAATTCGGTTGTCTATTAGTCGAATCCGACTATCATTGTAATAATGAATATGAATAGTAAATAATATATTAGATGATTATAAAATGTACAATAATCTTGCTTTTTATAGGCTTGAGCATGAAGGGTTACACCCTTTCATATAATTAACTAATCTATTTTAATAATTTATTTTATATTCATTACATTGCCACTCCCTTTAAGGAAGCTTTGTCCTCAAAGCTTAGATTATTGTTGTCGTCTTTTCATTTTTGTTTTGTGTTGAAACAACATCATTACTTCATTTATGTCTTTTGTTTTAGAACTTGTATTAGGTATGTGCTTCTTCTTTATACCATAGTTTGTCAACTTCCTTTTATTTGTTACTTGAATTTGTACTCCATTCCATTTATTATTGTTCTCCTGTTTTCCATGGACATGAATATGAGGAACATTTTTGTGACTGACCATATCAAACTTTGTTTTAGAAATCGCTTGTCCCACGATACTTAGGATGTCATCACGTAATGTTTTCCTTTTATTATCTTCATGATTTATCTCAAGAAGTGGCGTCTCTTAAGGCTTCTCACACTCAAAGTCACCAGGTAGTGTTATATTTAGGTTTATCGAGGGTGGTAAAATAGTTAAGGTAGAAGATGAATCTATGATATTTGATTTGTCTAATTTGGATTCCTTGGCATACTGTAGGATACATATATTTTCATTGTATGGATTGTCTTTATTATCAACGATACTGGCTTGAATCCCATTATGATCTTGGTTGAGCTCATCTTTGTCAACTATATTAAGATAGTTTGTCTCCTTGTCTTGTTTATTGTCTTGATCGACTTGGTTTCTCTCATTTTTTTTGACATACTGGTCCAACATATTTCAGCTACTAATATGGTTTGTACCAAACCTTAGTTTTTGTAACATTCCTATCATTGTATTCTGGTTTTGTGTCATGGTGCTCATGTTCTGTGTTAAGGTGTTTATGTTTTGCATTATGGTACTCATTTTGTCATCCATGTTTTTTTTTTCCGCTTAGGATGTCAAGTTTGTCGTCGAGCCTTCTTTCTAAAACAAGATCATTTTTTAGTAATGTATTGTTATTTTGCATCTTTTCCTTCAAGCCTTCTTGGCTAGCGGCAATCGACTTTATGTCCTTCTCCATTTTATCAATCTTCTCTTTGAGTTCCTCCATGGTCTTGGACCTTGTATACAGAGGCGTGTATTTCGGCGCTATTTTGGCCTTTTGAGATGAATTGAATAATAATATATTAATTAATTAATTAATTAATATTATTATTATTATATATATATTTTTAAACTATATTATATTTGTATATAGTTTTTTTCTTTTATTTTTATTTTTTTTAAACAAATATTATAATAAAAATATAATATTTGATTTTTTAAAATATATTATTATAAATATATTAAAATATTATATTATATTATATTAAAAACTTTCATAAAATGGTTATGAATAATAATAAATTCAAAGAACTTTAAGATCTTTAGATTTATTATTAGAATTATTAATTAATAAAAAAATTTAGGGTTTTAAAGGGTTTCAAACTCCAACTTTTAAACCGTTAAACCTTTCATTGAAATTTAATTATAATTAACATTATAGTTCATTAGTAATAAAAAATTTATTAACTTTAGGGCTTTTAATAATTTTTTTTTTTTTAGGTTTTGAAATTGTTTTTAATAACAATATATATTTTTAAACTTTAGGTTTTAGGGTTATTAATGATAATAAATTTATTTTTAGGGTTTTATAAACTTTTTTTGGCATTAGGTGGGTGTTTTTAGAAGAAGAAATCATTTCAAAAACTTCAGGGTGAAGAATAGTTAAAATCATGTCTTAATTTAGCTTTGAGAGAAAAAAATTAAAAATAAAAACTTAAGGATATATACAATTCTTTCCGGAAAAGTAGGTGTAGGGAATTATTTCTCCGTGCACCAAATATAATTAATAAATATTTTTCAACCTAGCAAACCCTAGTCTCCGCGGCCGACTTTAGACCTTCTGACCAGCTCCAGTATTTAACTTCGGTCCTCACTCTCTCCACATTCGACTTGTCCTGATGATGGATCCTGATATGGATTCGAAACGTCGACTTGGTCATTTCGATACTGTGGTTTCTCTGATTACATCTCCAATAACCTATCACCACAGAAATTTGGCAACAGAGAATATATTGTGTTGTTTGTTTTATGTTTTGGTTGTAGGTCGGAGGAGGTGGCTGAGCGACATGGTTGAGGTGGTCATGCTATGAGGAGGTGGCAAGGATGTAGAGAGGAGCCACGAAGGTTAAGCGCGTAGATGCTGGAGAAGGTTGGAGGGACGGGGAAGCAATGGGAGGAGAAAAGTGGAGCAGGGGAAATGGAATGTGCAGGGTGGATGGTGGTGGAGGGCGTAGAAGCATGAGGGCAGGAGGATGAGGTGAGGGGAGCAACGTGTGGAGGGAGCAGAGAAGTGCCTGGAGAAATGGGGATGGTCGAAGCTAGGCTCAGATGAGACTACGAATGGGAAGGAGAGGAATAGTATGTTGGCAGGAGGATGGAATGTGAAGGGAGATCGCGAGAAGGATATTTCTATGGTGGAGAGAGAGAAGCGAGAGTAGGGAGTACACAAGCGCAATGAATATGAGGGACGTGAGAAGATGTATGCAGGTGATTGGAGAATGGCAGCAGGGAGAAGAAGTTTTTTTTTGTTTCTTTTTTTTCTTTTATTTGGATAGGGTTTAGGATGAAGTGACTGGTGAAGAAATGGAGCAGTGGAGGAATCGAAAATTGATGAGCTGAGTCCAAGCTCAAGGAGGGATTGATGAGCTGAGTTCGAGCTCAAAGTGCAAGATCAAATCTGCTCTAATACCAAATGGAGCACGAATCTGCTTTGATACCAAATGGAGCAACTGAATCTAGTTGTCCGTTAGTCGAATCCGACTATCATTGTAATAATGAATATGAATAGTAAATAATATATTAGATGATTATAAAATGTACAATAAGCTCACCTTTTATAGGCTTGAGCATGAAGGGTTACACCCTTTCATATAATTAACTAATCTATTTTAATAATTTATTTTATATTCGTTACAAATGATATCAGTGGAGCCCATAGTAAAGGATGTTGATGTTGCCATCGTAACTTGCATAGGTGCAACGACTTGAGAGGATGGACCTCGACCATAGGTTTGATTAGCTGGAAAGAAGAAAGCGGTGTTTGATATTTTAACTAAGAAGGAGACATTTTTTGAAACTCACGATGAGATTAGATGAAATATTGGTAAGTTACCTATTTATGAAATGCCTTCTGCTTTTGATTCTTCATTAGAGGATGGACCATTGCGAAAGCATGGTACCCTGTAACAATTATTTGAAAGTTTCTTATTGCTGGAAAGAGACCATGATGACCTTGTCGAGATTGAGAATTTGTTACACCGAACGGGTAAGGAACTGAAGGATTCCGCGGTGAATTCTTTAAATAATAAAAAAGACAGGAAAGGAGATGTGCATGAATATTTAGATTGGGGACTATGAAGTCAAATCAGTCATTTTGGATCTGGGTTCAGATGCTAATATCTTAACAAAGAATACATGGGAAAATATGGGGAGGTCGACATTGGGTTGGTCCCCTATGCAGTTGACCTTGGCTAACCAAGCTAAGGTCCAACCAATTGGACGGGTATCTAACCTTGTCGTAGATGTTGAAGGTATGAAGACTCACGTTGATTTTGATGTAATTGAAATTGTTAATGGGGAATGATCCTATCCCGCACTACTGGGGATTGGATGGGATAATGAAAGTATGGTGGTAATTAACTTTAGGAAGAGAATGATGACATTTGAGAACCAATATATGAGATTCATAGTTCCTATGGACCCAAATGAAGGAAGGCACTATACTAAATTGTTAAAGGATGAATTTGAATTGGGATGGGATCACACATACAACATCTTTGAAGATTATATCCACCCGATTTCCAATGGGGAACTTGGTTGGCACAATGCTAGTTCTGTTTCATCTGATTATGAAGATACATTAGAAAATTGGCAAAATTGCATGCATGAAGTATCCTTCAGGAAATGTGGTCTGGTCACACAGTCACTGTGTCATTTCTCTACTGAGATTGTAGAGTTACTAGCTTATGAAGGGCTACCTGAACTGTCAGCATTCTTAACAGAGTTTGAAGAGAAGGTTTCAGAACTGTAGTGATTATTGGTAATAGAATAAGCAATGAAAACTACTCCATCCCGTTGGTGGGAGACTCATAATAATTCTATTACCGAATGGGTGCAATTGCAACGATTGCTGACAGTGTGGTTTGGCGATGCAGAAATATATCTTGGTGAAAGGTACGATGGGCAGATGGACCTAAGGGGTCACCTGGGGAAATTTCATACTTTGCAGGAATCACAACCAAATGATAATGGGTCCATGCCTTTGTTTACACCTTGGACAAAATTCCAAGGTCATGGTACATATCAAGAAAACTACATAGAGAAATAACTACTTGGGAGGAGCTGACTACTTGCTTTGTGCATGCATTTATTTTTGTGGATATCGATCCAGATGTCAACAATACAATATAGATCATCTCGGATGTGGTATTGAAGGTGGTTCTGATTTCATATCCAGACGATCTACATCCGCACTTTCATTTGCATTCCATGATGGAATTTTACAACGTATCTAGTGAACCTGGAGATGATGATGGGCTAAGGAATATTATTATTCCTGAGACATAAGGAAGTAGGGATGTCACAACACCATATTTACTGACTAATCCATTGAATCAACCATTGAATATCATGAAATTTAACATTGGGACAAAGGAGAAGCCAAAACTATTCAGTGTTGGGGACTACTAGGATGAGGATACCATGGCAAAAATCATAGACCAACTACATGAATTTCAAAATCTCTTTCCAACCAAGTTCTCAAAAATGAATGGGATACTAGGTGATCTAGGAGAGACAAATATTTCATTAAAACTAGATGCAAAACCAGTACGATAGAGGCCATATCACCTGAATCCGCAATACAAAGAAAGATTCAAGGCTGAAATTGACCAGATGTTGGATGTCAGGATCATTGACCCTATATAAGAATCATAATGGATCACTCCCATGGTGGTCCAAGATAAGAAAATGGGGGAAGTTCATATTTGTGTTGAATTAATAAAATTGAATGATGCATGTATGCATGACACATTTTTGACTCCATTTACAGATGAAGTACTTGAAGGAGTAGGCAATCAAGAACTGTGACTCTTTCACAGATCCCTTTTCCGGTTATCACCAAATCAGGATCGCAAAGGAAGATCGACATAAGACAACATTTGTCATAGAATGGGGCTACTTCCAATATACGGTGATTCCCTGTCATGTAACAAATTTTTCGTTGGTTCACAATTACCTAATCACATTTTCCTTATTCATTAGAGTTTTTCAAATTGATGCTAAGGGTCAAATAATTGCCAAGAAGGAAAATCACTAGCTTCCTAGGTTGGGGGTGGAAGCTTTGGGATTTGGAATAAGGGCGACAATAAATTATGTTTGAAAATTAGAATTGAATAAAAATTTAATAAATTATCTAAATAAATAAATACAATAGATAATAAAAGTGGCAATTGGTCATGAAGACACATGGAGAATGTGGGACCCACACAAGCTAGATTTTCTATGCCACATGGCATCCTCCTCTTGTCATTTCGAATACATAAGAAGAACAAGGGTATTTGGATGAGTTGGAAGGTCAATATACTTGGAATGAATCAATTCAGGTCGAATTGGAGTGCAAGAATAACTCCCATGGAAGAGGAAGAGGAATGTTGGAGCTAGTGAGACACTTGGACTAGATTCCCTAGCTCTATGACAACAATGATGAAGATGCTATGACACCTATGACACAAATCAGATCTGAAGGATAAAATATGACATAACTGAAATTTCAGGTCGAAATAGAGCATCCAATAGGTCTCTCATGTGATTTATGGAATCTCAATGGGTTCCTACTCAAATTGGGGGAAGATGGATAACTAGGAAAGGGAGGACACATGGCAAATCTTGAGCCCACACCCAAATTCGAATTCGCTTGATTTTGTGGATGGATTGGTCACCTTATAAGGATAATTATTTTTATAAAATACAGGAATCAACCAATATAATTTATTTTTACCATTTGAAAAAAAGTGTCATTTGTGAATTGTGAGAGCTAGTGGATGACTACTTTTCTTTCCTTAACCAGTTTCGAGGACAAAAGATTCCCATCCAAGTTGGTGTTTGGAGAGGCCACTTAGGTGTTTCAAGGATATTTAATATACTCTTATTTTTAGGTGTAATATATATTACAACATGTGGATTATTCTATTGCATCCCTTTCTCTCAACCATTTCAAGTTTTTATTGCATATTCTTGCTCGTGGAGGGATTGCGCTTTCGGTGAGTTATTGATCTCTTTGGGAAAGATTCTAATGATCCATTATTTTATGTTATGATTTAAATGCTATATGTTTCAAATTAATAATACTCTTAGGTCTAAATTCCAAAATATTTTATGAAAAAATGTTAAACAATGAAGCAATAGTGTCATTTCCCCACTATCTTGTTGTGAACCATTGTAATGTTGATTATTTAAAATTCGGAGAATATTTTCATTGTCCATTACTGATTTTAATAATATAAATATTATATTTTCTTAATTATCATAATTTTTCAGTTCTAAATATCAAATTCGTGTATGGAAAAGTGATTTTTAATGAGCAAACAATGACCATTTCCCCACTACATTGATGTATGCTATGATCATGTTGATTATTTTAAATGGGAGAATGTATATATGATAAATATATGATTAATTGAATTTTATTAATGTGAATTACAAGTTTCATGTTCATTACTTAAGCATCGGGATCCATTTTACTCATTTTAATTGCATTGGGAGAAGATTTGGTGCCTTTTCCCCAAGGGTCGAAATTGTGATTTGGGAGCTGTTTGGGAGAGAGTCACAAAATCATGTATAAACTGAAACATGATGCATATTAGAGTTTAAAAAATTTATTTACACATCCCATGCCTCTATTCTTAAATTATATTGAATTTGGGACCATTTGAGAAGTCATTTCCAGCAATTACCCAAGGGGAATTGGAGCCCCAATTTGCTAGTAAAGACTCTTAATTTGAACAGAAAATTAAAAAAGTTTTCATAAGTAATTGGGGGGTAATAAAACATAATTTAACATCATATTTAATTTCTATTATCATTCATGTACCTTTTGTGAAAATTTGGAAGCATTTGGGTCAATTTGGAGGTCTAGACATCAAAACTAGTCAAGGTTTGAAATTGGGGAAAAACTGAAAAATTGGTCATTTAATAAAAAAAATCAAAAAGGGACATTAAAGTGGTATAATATAATAATATTGGAACCTTATGTGGTCTTATATTTTTTAGTAAAATAATTAAGGGACCACCATTAGATATTGAAACTCAAAAGTGCTTTTGTTGAAGAGGAAACTATGACTAGGGATGAAAAGGGAACCTCATATGATGGTGAGGAGCTTATAAAAATTATGGAACCTACATTTAAAGACATGAAAAATAATATTATTAAATTATTCAAATTTTTGGCTATCCAAATTTGGAAAACATATAATTATTTTAAGAAAACCAAGGGGGAAAATGCATCAGTTTGCTTGAAGGGGAAAAATAAGGGGACCCATGAACCACCTAGTTTTGAAATAGGTGAAGTAGAAGAAGTAGTACATGAAGATGATAGAAATTCACTCCCAAGTGACTCTGAAAAATATGAATATACATCACATGAGTATGAATAATTTTATATTGAAATACTGAATATCATTTCAAGACTACTTTGAAAATGAAACAAAGAGCATCTACTGATGGATGCTTGAACTATGAAGGAGTACCTATTAATTGGTGCTCACAAAACTATGTTGGTGACATAGAGATCAGATTTCAAAATGTTGCTGCAAGCCAAATTTCTAGTAAGCATGAAATTGAATACCTTGTAGTAGTTGAAGAAGAAACAAGATCAACTTCCCCATCACCACTTGAGCTTTATGAAGTTGGTCCAAGCAAAAAGGAAGAAGATGAGGAGGTTCATTTGCAAGAGCCTCATTTTATTAAAGAGTCATTAAATATGAATTAAAACAAGATCCATCAGGATCTTATAATACTACATGACACTAAAGCATTGGTGTCAATTTCTTGTTGGAAAATTTCTTCATTGGAGGATCCATCCTTCCTTGAAGACATGGAGAAGATTCAAAGAGAAATGTGCAACATTGAAGGTAATTTCATGTCTTTGATTTTTGATAGAAACAATTTGGTTGAGCTTAATGAATTTTTACATGATGCATACTTGAATAATAATGAGGTTAATCATAAGCTCACAATTCAAAATGATCAACTTCTTGAAAAGTTGCAAGATACGTGTTTTTCCTCCTCTTTTTCAGATTGTCAAATGGTAGATTGTTAGGAGGATTCTCATGACATGATGGATCATGAGAAATGTGGAAATTTTAATGTTATTGATGTTTTTGAATATGAACTTTAAGATATCCAAACAATTGATTTGGTGGAAGAGGAACTTGAATTGTCTCTTGATGAAGGTTATGCAATTTTTAAAGAAGAGCATGATTCCTCTACATTGGGACCAATCTATGACAAAGGTTTCACACTTTTGAAGGAGATGCATGATACTACCCAGATGGATCTATCCCATGATGAAAATTCTGCACTTTTTGATAATTTGGGTGAGTTAGTTCATTCTCCTACATCCTACAATTCCATGTTTTCCAGCATCAGTCTCAATGAAGTATGGGTGAAAGGGTTATTTTTTATGGTGCCACGTGAAGAGTATGGAACTCATAGATCTAATTTTTATGATGAAATGGTTGGAACACATTCTTATTCACATTTTCATCAGCATCCTTTGTTACTTTATGATGATGCACATCTACATGGATGCACCTATGATATGCATTAGATTCACTTGAAGACTCATGGTTTCTATTGCTCAACACTTGGTTCATTTGATGTTGGAGTAAATTCATCCAACATTGGAGTGAATAGATTTATGATTGGAGAACAATTTTGTTTCCAGCCACATACTTTGTTATATATTCATGATTATATCATTTATGGATGTATGGGTGAGACTTATCTGAGGCATTTGAAGTCTCCTTGTTTTTTTTGCTCATTATTTGGTTCATATTTTGGTGGTGGTTCTTCATTCACTCCTTCAATGAAAGAACACATGGGTGATTATATTGATGCAAATTATATATCTTTGGAGTAGAATTATGGGACATTGAATCATCACCAATGTAATTGGAGCATATTTTATTGGTCACTTGAAGCTTGTATGCACTTGGAAAATGGTGGTCTACTTACTTGGAGGTATAAGCACTTTCATGATTTTTTGATGAGGCGCCTCCTTGATGTACGTTATTATTATGTTGTTATGTACTTTGATGATTTTTATTATGTAATCATGATGTTTTTAATAATTCATACAAGAAAATGGGATCCAATAATTCTCTTTCCTAATGGTATGGGTTGGAGAGTACTCTTAATTGTTGGAGGGAAATACAAGTAATGGGACCCTGGGATATATTTTTAGTCCCATTGATTTCAAATATTTTGGGAAACAAGTAGTATGGGAGATGGATTCCCAAATTAATAAAGTTATTTTAATAAGTTTATTGCAGCATCAATCATGGTGTTTCCTCTCTCAAATATTCATGGAATCTCAAAGACTCAAAGTTGGGAAACTCAATGGCAACTTCAAATAATCATATAGAAAGCAGGTTCTTCAACACCCATGTTTGAAATTGCTTGAGGAAAAGAAATATTGGGAAGGGAGTATTTTTCATGCACCGAATTTTCATTAGATCAGAATTTCCTAATCACATTTTTCATATTCATTAGAGTTTTTCAAATTTATGCTAAGGGTCAAATAATTGCCAAGGAGGAAAATTACTAGTTTCCTAGGTTGGGGGTGGAAGACTTGGGATTTAGATAAAGGGGGGAAATAAATGATGTTTGAACATTAGAATGGAATAAATATTTATTAAATGAGATAAATAAATAAATACAATGGAAAATCAAAGTGGCAATTGGTCATGAATACACATGGAGAATGTGGGACCCACACAAGCTAGATTTTCTATGCCACTTGGCATCCTCCTCTTGTCATTTCGAATACATAAGAAGAAAAAGGGTATTAGGATGAGTTGGAAGGTCAATATACTTGGAAAAATTGAATTAAGGTCGAATTGGAGTGGAAGAGTAACTCCCATGGAAGAGGAAGAGGCATTTTGGAGCTAGTGAGACACTTGGCTAGATTCCCTAGCTCTATGACAACAATGATGAAGATGATATGACACATATTTCACAAATAAGATATGAAGGATGAAATATTAAATATCTGACACTTCAGGTTGAAATAGAGCATCCAATAGGTATCTCATGTGAGTTAGGGAATCTCAATGGGTTCCTACTCAAACTAGGGGAAGATGGAACCCTAGGAAAGGGAGGACACATGGAAAATCTTGAGTCCACACCCAAATTCGAATTGGATTGAGTTTGTGGATGGATTGGTAAACATAGAAGGATAAGGATTTTTATAAAATATGGGAAGAAACCAATAGAATTTATTTTTATCATTTGATAAATTGTCATTTGTGAGTTGTGAGAGCTAGTGGATGACTAGTTTTCTTGCCTTAGCCAATTTCGAGGGTGAAAGATTCCCATCCAAGTTGGTGTTTGGAGAGGAAAATAATATATTCAAAGGATATTTAATGGAGAATTATTTTAAGTTTTAAGCTACAAGAAAACATGCATATTATTCTATTGGAGCACTTTCTCTCAACCATTTCCTGTTTTTATTGCATATTCTTGCTCATGGAGGGATTGCGCTTTGGCTAGGCTATTGATCTCTTTGGGAAAGATTATAATTATCCATTAACTTATGTTATTATTAAAATGATATTTATTTAAATTGCAGAATACTCTTAGGTCGAAATGACAAAATATTTCATGAAAAAATGTTAAACAATGAAGCAATAGTGTCATTTCCCCACTATCTTGTTGTGAACCATTGCAATGCTAATGATTTTGAATTGGGAGAAGATTTTCATTGTAAATTACTGATTGTAATAATATAAATATGATATATTATTCATTCTCAGAAATTATCAGGTCTAAATATCAAATGGTTGTATGGAAAAGTGATTCTTAATGCGCAAACAATCACCATTTCCCCACTACATTGATGTATGCTATGATAATGTTGATTATTTATAATAGAAGAATGAATATATGATAAATATATGATTAATGGACTGTAATTAATGTGAATTAAAAGTTTCATGTTCATTACTTAAGCATTGGGAGCCATTTTACTCATTTTAATTGCATTGGGAGAAGATTTGGTGCCTTTTCCCCAAGGGTCGAAATTGTGATTTGGGAGTTGTTTGGGAGAGAGTCAGAAAAGACTGTATAAAATTAATCATGATGCATATGAGAATTTAAAATTTTCCATTAAAATTACATTGCCTCTGTTCATAAATTTGAGTGAATTTGGGACCATTTGAGAATCCATTTCCAACAATTACCCAGGGGGAATTGGAGCCCCAATTTGCTAGTAAAGACTCCTAATTTGAACAGAACATTAAACAAGTTTTTAGAATTAATTAGGGGGTTGTAAAACATACTTTAACATCATATTTAATTTATATTATCATTCATGTACCTTCTAATAAAATTTGGAATCATTTGGATCAATTTTGAGGTCTAGACATCAAAACTAGTCAAGCTTCGAAATTGGGGAAAAAGTGAAAAATTGGCCATTTAGTAAAAAAATTCAAAACATGACATTACATGACCTTTGTGATGAAGAATGTTCCTGCAATATTTTCTTGAGTTTTTTTTCACTACGTTTAAATATTTCATTCATAAGTTCCTACAAGTATATATGTATGATGGGACAGTGTATGCTCTAATCAAAGATCATTTGGCGAACCTTTGACTGCTGCTAGAAAGGTGTCGATAGCATCAGATCGTGCTGAAATATAAGAAGTGAATTTTTTTTGCACCATTTGGGATACTGCTTGGTCACATTGTGTGCAAGAAAGAACTATTGGTTGATCCTGCAAAGATAACACTCATTTTGATCCTGCCACCATCGACCAATGTAAAGATGCCCATGGTGACACTGGGGCACACTGGGTACTATCAAAAATTCATTAGAGGATAATAGATATTCTACGATTACTGCCCCTATCGAGAAACTATTGAATAAATATGGTGTATTTATTTCGATTTTGGAATTCCAAAATAGCTTTGACATGATGAAGGCCAAGATGGCTTCGGCAGCAATACCTATGTTCCCAGATTGGACCAAAGAGTTTGTTACTAGGAATTCTCAACCAGTGCTGACACTGCTTGTTCCTCTGTAATGTAAAGCACAACTACAGAGAAAAATAATCACAGCCACATATCCTTCCATTGAATAGTCAAATTAATAAACATAACACATCATATACCTCAACCGTAGACCTATTTATCTGTTCTCTGGAAAGCCCTTGAGATGGTTCAATACCTACAAGAAGGATCACAAGACAAATGAAAAATATGAGAGCATCATGAAAATCAACTATCCATATTGATGATCAAGAAATTCAATAATATTTAATCACAAACACAATAATCAAATATAGGAAAGGGAAATGTTTTGTATTAATAATGGGTGAGAAGAAGTACAACCAAATGCCTTGATGATGACAACTTTTGTCTCAACAAATGTCTGCAAACTCCAATAAATACCTCTCTAGCTATAAGCTACCTCTACTTTGCCTCTATCTAGACTTCAAACTAGCAGCATAAGGATGCTTTTTTCTGGTCTTTCTCACTCTCTTCATAGAAGCTTCATTTATAGGCCAAAAACTCATAGGATGACTTGAAAAAAGGATAAAATATGATCCCTATAGGTGAGGGAGGAAAATGCCACCTCTTCCAGACATGCAAGAACTAATTCCACAAAGGATCCCATACAGAACCTTCTAGAACCTTCTTTTTTTCCCCTTTTAATACCATCGACACTTTTAGGAAAAATAGACAGAGCGCCGACCTATGGTGTTTTCCCACTGCAAAGGGTCAACAACACTCCTTGCTAAACTGATGGAGGTGCCTATGGTGCTCTTTGGAAAAGGTGAAAAATCGTCGTACCTTCTAGGTCAGGGAAAAAAATGGCCAAGGTGATCCAGAACAGGATTTTTGAGAGGTTGGAAGGCAACAAGAAAGTCATCTGAAGGCTGACTAGGCAATGTGAGATTTTCATGTGCAATAGAATGCCCCCAAAAGGATGAAGCTAGAAGAATGTGATAGGTGAAATGCTTTGCAATTTTTCCATCTGACATAGAGGCAAAGAGAGATAGACTCATAAAAGACCAATAACTGACTCTTGTCCAATCATAGCCACGGACCAATACACTGCATATTTATGATGATGACTATGTCATGGATACCAAAGATACACTGTAGATCCATGATTGACTTCTATAAGAGATAGGTCATAGCTACGAGATATACAAAGTATATCTATGCCTCTCATTTTCAGATATAGAACACAGCCACTGAACATACAATGTGGATCCATGTCATGACTCTAAATGATCACCAAATGCAACCTGAGTGTAGGAAATGATGATGATAAAGCCTAATCACTCAAGGTCATCATCCCACTCTCTAAACAATACGAATCTAACCATGTGATTACAAGTCTTGACGTCGAACATGGTAGAAACCACTTGATTACCAGTCATTGATGTCAATTATTAACAAGTGTGAGGGAAATCACCATTGATGTCAATGATTCTCAAGGTATCCCAGTACAAATCATCAAATGTGAATAAAGGACTTGAATTCAAACATTTGGTGAGATCTTTCAAACAAGATCCAATGATGTAAACTCATGTTGAAAGCAAGGTAACCTGCCATTGAGGCATGTAGGCCCAAGGTACTATCTAGGTTTCTAGGTCTAAATATCGGATAATGATCTGAAGTTGACAGGAATAGACCCTGCCACAAGAGGGCCATAATGATTCCCACATCAGTGACACGAAAATGAGAATAAAAGTTAATTTGGAATAATAGGACTGACTCGTACATGACTCAATTTTTGAAGATAAGTGAGGTTATTGATGGATTATTTTTCTAAGAGAGGTAACCTTTGAACAATTTGGTGGCATGACACATGACTTGGCAATATTGATCCACGAGAATAGAACCAGGTGTAATGCAAGGAATATAATGAAGCATCCTTTGAATTGACTCAAAAGAGTTAGGTGACTCATAAGAATGGATCGACTCGAGGACAAACTAAAAACCCAAACTGTTCAGATATGCAAATGTAAACAGGTGCCATGTTCAAAGGTGGATTGTAGAGTACTTCCATATAAACAAAGTAAAACCATTCCCCTTTCCTTTCAATTTCCCCACCTTGAAAGGTGAGTGCCTCTTTTCATTTTGACGAGTCCAAAGAGGGTAACAAATACTCGTTGAATCTCATCAAGTGATAAGTCCATTCTCATATTTTTACGAACCTGAGAAAGGAGGGGTTCGTTCCCGAAATAGGGTCTTACATCATATATTTTACGAGTCCGACGCAAGTAAACTCGTCTTTTGTTTCATGTTTATAGAATCTGAAATGACTAAGAAGACTCCAAAAAGGGTCATTTTTTGTAGATAAGGCTAGTCGATCCGAAAAAGAGATAACCTACCCCCGACTAGTCAACCGTTCAGATTATTTTACAAGCGGGAATGTAACAAGTTCGCTTGGCAATATTTTTCTTTTTTGAGGAGACTAAAAAGAGCTTAAATATAAATCCCGAACGAGGTTCCTTTTTCATAAGCCATTTTTAACGAGTCTGAAAAACTATTGGACTTTTAATGAGCATGTAAAAAGTGCATAAGAACGCTCGGTACTTTTTCAGTTTTTCCCTAAACCCAAAAAAGACAAAAATGGCTTGCATCAAAGCCAAAAACTAGCATTAACCCTGAAAAACTTTAAAAAAAAACATTAGAAACCATTTTTCCAAAACTATAGAAAATAAAAATAAAAACCGAATTTCACTTAAATAATTTGGATTTCAAAATATATGAATTGGAATGCGTTTTTGAAAATCTCAAATAATCTATAAATAGAAAGTGGGGTAAGAAATATTTACCATTTCATTTTTACCATTTGTGAGCTTTGGAGAGTTGGTTTGGATTGGTGAGAGTTCCATTGGCGGTTTTGGCAGGGATCTTCCTACTCCATTGCTTCATCGATCATCATGTAAGAGGTAAGTAATGAAATATTTTCCCTTCTATCCTCTACAAGAATCAATTTTTCTTCTTTCATGTTTAGACTCACATCCCTAAAAAGAATTTTTACCATGATTTCAAGCCAACGTAGAAGATAGATTTGTAAATTTTAATTATAAATAGCAAAACCGACCTTCACTGAGCAATTACAATTAGAAAATAGGTTAAAATTCTATTTTGAAGGGTTTTCGGCCATCGAAAAAAGTCCCCAAAGACGCTCTATATAGCTGAGGCAAGCACGTCGTAGGCTCCCTATCCATGGTAGACAAGCAAACGACACCCTAGGAGCTGAAGGAACAGGTTTCAACGGTGCTCTGTAGAAAAAAACTAGCAGTGCCGCTGCAGCCCTATGGAGGAAAAAATAAAACCCTAGAACGCTAAAAAGACCACGTTCATGCTCAAGGTTTGCTTCAAAATGTATTATTATGTTTTTATTCATGCCATGTGTTCTAATTGGGAAATTTGTATGTTGTAGGTACATTATGGTCATCTGGAATAAAAGGGAGCATGAGACTTTTGATGTACAAGTTGCTAATGATCCACCTACCGTCGAACCCCTAAGAAATTGTGGACTGCTGAAATATTCCCGTGTGCCCGATATGAAAGCACACATCTAGCTACTTGAGTATATCATTAGCATATGGGATCCCGATCAAGAAAATTTTGTTGTAGGTGTCCACATCTTTCCCATCAACATAGAAGATATATAATTTTTGACCAGTATATCCATGAGGGGGAATTAGGCAATCTTATCTAGGGCTCAATGAGGAGAAGGATCCTTGGATGACATAATAGACAAGCATTGTGCATTGGGCATAGAAGCTCAATCCAGGAAACTAAAGATTCACTCCATAGTGAATCACCCATTGAGGACTGTGGTATATAGTATTGGTAAGGTGGTGGGAACAAGATCTTCCCACCTTACTACTCAATCTCATATGTTATACGCTCTGTAGTGTATCGAGCATACCGTTTTTAACAGGTGTGAGAGCATGCTAGTATGTCTGAAGAAGCAGTTGACCAAATGTAGGAGGGGAACGTTGAAGCAATTCAGATATGGGGAAGTGGTGGTGTCATTCATGTTACAGCAGATTCCACATTTGAGACCATAGGTAACTATCACCAGGATGGAGCCTAAAGATCCCAAGATGTTAGCATGGGTTACAGCTATGCCACGCCTTGGCGGTACAGTGCCTAAAGTTAGCTATGGGGCTGGAGTCTTTCACTGGTTAATAAACCAGTTGCTTATGATAGAGGATTATGCCTATGATGGGATAGATTTCCATCATGATCCATAGTTGGTTTGACCCGACGGTGAGATGTGGGATGATCATGGCAAGTAAAGACACCATCCAAATTGTGTGTGTTTTTTTTTTTGGAATTTTGTATTTTATTTCATTTTTATGGTTTATAACATGGAGATAACAAAAAGTGTTTTCATGTAGACATTGGTCCTACCCATCCAGTGGGGATGTCTCCTATTGCTAGGTGAGTAGGCACCAGAGACATGATGGTGTATCGCTCAGAGGATGAAGAGGAGCTTGGAGATGTGGAGGAAAACCTATAGCATTTGACTATGGGTATCCCTGATGTATCCATAGATAGGGTACCTAGGCATTATCAGCGCCACACCATGGGTGTTTCTGAACGGTTTTATAGGCTACTCCACAGAGTGGCCCAAGCCATTGCATGCTATGATGCATAGCATCAGGATTAGTCTATTTTGATCTTCTTTTTGTATATGTATTACTGAAAGCTTCGGAGCTTTAGATTTTTCCCTATGTATTTATGAACTTTGTATGGTCCTGAAATTTTGAGGGCACTGAAAGCTAGGGATGCTTTAGCCCATTTTTGTATCTTGATGTTACAGTTTATATATATATATATATATATATATATATATATATATATATATATATATATATATATATATATATATATATATATATATATATATATATATATATATATATATATATATATATATATATATATATATATATATATATATATATATATATATATATATATATATATATATATATATATATATATATATATATATATATATATATATATATATATATATATATATATATATATATATATATATATATATATATATATATATATATATATATATATATATATATATATATATATATATATATATATATATATATATATATATATATATATATATATATATATATATATATATATATATATATATATATATATATATATATATATATATATATATATATATATATATATATATATATATATATATATATATATATATATATATATATATATATATATATATATATATATATATATATATATATATATATATATATATATATATATATATATATATATATATATATATATATATATATATATATATATATATATATATATATATATATATATATATATATATATATATATATATATATACGACAGATTTTCATATTTACAGTTGTGTGTGTGACAAATGTGATGTGTGAGATGTTTAGCTACTTATGAATTTACATGTTTTGATTTATGTTTCAAATGGACTTTCATGTATGAGCAATATACCAATCCAAAACATAATTAGCTAAGGAATCTGCAACTGCATTTAAATGTCTTGGAATGTGTTGATAAGTGACTTGCTCAAAAGACCTCTCTCACAACCTGAATCTTCGGAAAGTACGGAGAAGTAGGGGGTTACGAATAGTGTAGACTCGATTAAGTTGTTGGACAACTAGCTCAAAGTCCAAGTAAACCCTAATTTCCCTTACATAATTAGCTAGGGCTTCCATCAACAAACTGACCACAGCTTGATACTCTACCAGATTTTTGGTGGAGGGACCTAAAAGAATACCCCCTAAACTCACCAGGTCACTTGTAGGAGAGTACAGTACCGAAGCTGCAGATGCAAGGTTAAGCGTATATCGATGAGCACCATCAACAAAACCAATGAAGGAAGTCATCTATCCATGAGACAAAAGACATGCATAAGTAGGGTTTTATAAAAAACACACTCTAAATTACACAAAAGACACATCTCTTAAAATCTAAGACACACAAAAAACTATAAAAAATATTTACAAAGACCCTACACTAGATGACCTAGGCATAGTATCTTTTGAGGTAGATCCATTTTGAGGCTCTCCCAGCGGTATCCCATTGTAATCAACTAGTTCATATGCTCCTTTCTCTAAAACATGGCTAACAATGTAGGGTCCATGCCACATAGACTCGAATTTTCTTACCCCCAACTTGTCATGCTTCTGGTCATAGCTCAAGACCTAATCTCCTTCATCGAAGGAATGGGGTTGGACAGTCCCGTCATAATGAACTTTCATTCTTCGTTTGTGTGCCTCATTAGCTAAGGCAGAATCATGTCGAGTTTCATCAAGTTTATTTAGGTACAAGAATATTTCTTCGTCTATGGTAGTGTTGGGTAATAGTTTGATAGCCAGTTTTAAAGAAGGGATCTCACATTCTATTGGGAGAGTAGCTTCCAGCCCGTATACTAATTTCAAAGGTGTAAAAACAGTGTAAGTTTTAACAGTAGTCCTGTAGGCCCAGAGTGCGGAGAAAAGCTATAAATGCCAGTTTGACTTGGCCTGCCCTACCATCCATTGAAGCATTGTTTTTAATACTTTATTTATCACTTCAACCTAGTCATTGGCCTGTGGATAGTAGGGTGTAGAGTTATCATGTTGAAACCCTAATTTTATGCTAAGCTTTGCCATCATTTTATTTCTGAAATGTGATCCATGATCGGTCACAATGGCCCTAGGAATCCCAAATCTTTCAATAATATGGTTGAATAAGAAAAGTGCAGTAGTTTTACCGTATTCGGCATATGTGGGCATTTCCTTAGCCCATTTTGTAAAATAGTCAACATCTACAATGATGTAGCCATGCCCCCTAGTTGAGGTAGGTCTACAATGCACGAAGTCTATGCCCCATTTTGCAAAAGGGCCAACTGCTACTACGGGATGGAGTGGAGCTGGATGTGCGTGTTTATTGGAAGTAAACATTTGACAAGGTGGGAATTTATTGACGGTTTCAATACAATATTTGAAAATAGAAGGCTAGAAGTACCCAGCACGTAGGATTTTCTGGGCAGTAGCGAACCCAGAAAGATGACTGCCACAAGCTCCAGCATGGCAATCATTAAGGATGATATCAGCCTCTTTGTGTGTAAGGCAATGACGTAGGATAGAATCAACACCATGGTGGCATAGGGTATCATTCAAGATAAGGTAATTTTTATCCTGGTAACGAACATGACGACGTTCATCTCGGGAGGCAGTAGGCTGGTATCGTAAGGTCTAGAGGTACAAAATGATGTCTCCATACCATGGATCTGTCATACTAATGAGAAACAGTGATTCATCGAGTAATGAATTAGAGGGCTCTATATTCTTAGTAGTATGGGGAAAGTCACATATAATAAGCTCTGCAAAGACAAGGGACTTCTTGGAACTACTTTTGGAGAACTCTAGGTCAAACTCCAAGAGGATCATGATCCCACATGAGTCCCAATCACCTGACATAAACAGGAGTGGTGCGGAGCAAAATATAGTGACGAAACTTTTGGACCGCAATGAATGTGGCCAGAGAGAGTTTCTCGACATGTGAGTATCACATTTTAGAGTCCAAAAGACTCCTACTGGTGTAATAAATCACATGTTCTTGGTCATGTTCATCTGTTTGAACAAGGACCATGCCTATGGTAGATAAAGATGCAGCCACATATAGGGAATAATACTGATCATAATTGGGTGGTTGCAACACAGGTGCATGGGTAAGTGCATGTTTAAGATTATCAAAAGTGCACTGCACGAAATCATCCCAAATGAAAGGAGTATCTTTCTTAAGAAACCTCACGAAACCATGTGTCCTCTCTGCATAATTGCAGATGAAGCAACACATAAAGTTTTCCTTCCCTTGCAAACTTTGGAGTTCAGTAACATTCATGGGAGTAGGAAGGGACAAAATAGCCTCAATTTTCAAAGGATCGATATGGATGCCATCTTTAGAAACAATAAAACCAAGAAGCTGACCAGATTTGACACAAAAAACACATTTGTGGGGGTTTAGACAAATGTTAAAATGATGAAATCGAAGAAATACTGCTCTTAGATTATCAACATGGATACCGCACTACTTGGAATGGGCAGGCAGGTCATCTAGATAGGGTTCCACAACATGTTTAATTTCATGACAATCATATGAAATGGCACGTTGGAATGTCATGCCAGCATTTTTTAAACCGAAAGGTATTTTATGATAAGCAAAAGTCCCCCAAGGGAAAATGAATGTTGTATTGTGTTGATCGGACCGGATAATATCAATCTGATTATAGCCATAAAAGCCATCCATAAAGGAAAAAATGAAGCTTCCGGCACAGTTATCGATTATTTGATTAATGTAGGGAGTGGGAAAATTGCCTTTTGGACAAGCTCGATTCAGGTCCCTAAAATTGATACAAACCCTAATAGTACCCTACTTTTTATTCATGGGGACTATGTTGGACACCCATTCAGTTAGTGGTACGGGGTAAATGAAACCAGCTTTTAGAATTTTTTCAGCTTCCTCTTTGATAGCGGCTGCTTTTCGAGGATGAACCTGTTGTAGTTTTTGGCATATGGGCTCGGCATCAGGATAAGTTTTGATTTCATGGACAACAATAGAGGGATCAATACAATGCATTTCTTCATATGTCGATGTGAAGACATCACAAAATTCTTTGAAAAGAGTCATGTATGTCTAGATTTCTTCAGGGGAAGAGTTCTGTCCTATGGAAATGTTCTCGAAAACACCCGATTTCATGGATATGTCAATGGGTATAGTTTTTGTAATGTTGCATAAATTCCCTTTAGAATAGACACTACGAGTGAGGATCGAACACTGAGGGTGGAGGACTATATCAGATGAAACCATGGAGGCAAAGTGGTTTTCTACCATAAGGCAAGGGGGAAGGAAAGAAGATCTATGATGATAATCTTCCCAAGGCATCTCGTCTAATGACATAACTTTCATGATAGACTCATCTGTAGGAAGTGTGTGTGAAAGATAATCTAGAGATGGGGAGGGGTGTTCGAGCCAATATGGCATGTGATAATGGTTTGAGGCCACCAAGAAATGGTCATTGATGGCAAGATCTCTGGTAGCTTGAATTTCATTGTACATCTCTTCAAAAGGGGAAAAGGATGAGGATTCATCAGCAATTGCTTTTCCTTTGTATATACGAGAGCTAGAAATCATATTAATGGATGCAGTTTGCGAAGCAAGAGGAGGGTCGGAGGAAGGAAAGACTCCCATAAGTGAAGAATATTTGATGAGGTCTACTCTGATGTCTTGATACTGTGGGGTGTTCAAGAGAAGAACGTTTTTTGCATCATTTGTAATGGCACTAGGCGTGACGAAGTCTAATTGGTCAACAGTAACAATCTTTCCTTGGAATGGGAACTAGACGATCCGAAAAACGATCGATGCTACAGCTTGCATAGCATAAAACCAGTTGCAAGCTAGGAGTAAGTTGTAATCCAAAGGAGCATCAATGAATTTGATATGAATGGAGACTGAATTGCCCCCCATTTCTACATGGATGGTAGGTAGTAGTCCATAGGGTTGAAAGCCACGACCATCAAAATCCTTAAGGGTGGTAGGTGAACGGTTGATTTCTGGAGATCCAATGGCTCTCCGGCAAGATAAAGACATAACCGATGTAGAGGAACCTTCATCCAAAATGGTACAACAAAGAGTCTTTCCAGCAATATTTGTAGCGATCTAGAAAGCTAACTGATGTGAAAGTCTCATTTTGAAATAATCCAGTTTGAAAGTGATGATATTACTATTCTTGGGATCCATAGCTCCAAGGGAAGTAAGCAAATTTTTTTGTTGAGTTGGGCAGGTTTGAAGTACCTATAAAGCTAACATAGCGCAAGGTGCCTGAGCCAAATCTTCAATAATATTATAGTATTGGGAGGCACGAGCATTAGGATTAATTATGGACTTATGTAGAGTGCACTTTGGTGGAAGGAAAATTGCTTAAGGTATAGGTTTTTCAATATGAAGACCATTATTAGTAGGAGGTGTGGAAGTTGAGGTTTTTTTAGATGGAATATCATCAGGTTTATTTTTCAGAGGAGGGTCATAACTATGGAAATTAAGGCCAGCAATAGATTAATTTTACTCACAACAATTAACAATTGATCATGCAAAATCACTCACAAAAGAGACTGAAAATGGAGCTGTAACACTAAACTGTATTATGTAAGTGTACAATAGCCAAACCTGTAATAACATAGGCTTCTGAATAAATAGAATACATCAGGAAGTCGAATGCATGAGGAAGCATCCAAATCTAGCATAAAGCAGGCTTACCAAAAATAAGCAAATCCCCCATAGGTGTAAAAAGCTGATCCCAAATCTGTCATGGAGATCACAAATTGGAAAGGGAACATGGGAAAGCTAATGAGTGATTAAATGGCAGATCATACATGCTTTTGCATGGAGAAAAGAGTGGAGGATGAAGAGGACAAAAAACTAGTTCACCTCACCTAGTCTAGCTTTCCTATGTGCCTTAAAACACTGAAAAAGCAAGCAATAAAGCAGAAAAAGCAGATAGGCGCCTAGGAGGCCAGGAATAAACTATATTTGATTCCTAAGCCTTTCCCAAGTGCTACATGAGTCAAAGATGACAAGTTTGACCTCTATGGATAGGCAATTAGCAACTTGCACAAGGTGGGACACATGAACTAGGCAAATAAGACAAAAATAAATGAATTAATGTCTAAGTGGGTAAACTATGGGTTGATTATTCTAAAACCCCCCCTTAAGCCTGAATTTATGAGTAATATATCAAAAATATAGGGCCTAGAAACAAGGCTTAGTCACCCTTTACATACTACATGTCCAAATAAACAAGAAAAGAGGCAAAACCAACTTGGGAAAATCCTCCCTTAAACATGGACTGTAAAACAAAATTGTAGAATCTTGTCTCCACTCATGCTTTCATAGCATGATCAGAAATCTCCAGCAGTGATTTGAGATTGCTGAAGGTATTCTGACAAAATTCTTTGGTGAAGATATCAGCTACTTGTTCTGAAGATGAACAGAAGAGTAGGTGAATGGTGCCATCATGCACAAGTTCTCTGATGTAGTGCATATGGATCTCAATGTGTCTGGTTCTCTACTTCTGAACTGGATCCTTGTAGATTCGAATGCTACTCTGGTTATCACAGTAGATGGTAGTTGAGTACTCAGGTTCGAAACCACACTCTCCAAGTAAACCCTGCAACCATAAACATTAAGTTGCTACATTAACAACTCCTCTGTACTCAGCTTCTGTAGATGAGAGTGAAATGGCACTCTGTTTCTTGCTTGACTAGCTGATTGGCCCTTCTGCAAGCATGAACACATAACCTGAAGTGGACGTTCTATCTGTACTATCACATGCCCAATCACTGTCAGTAAATCCAATCAACTCAAGATCAGATTTTGCTTTATAGAAGATCCCATGTGTCCTTGTTCCCTGAACAAAGTTTAGGATCCTTTTGGCTACTTTCCAATGGATCTCTTGAGGCTGATCCATGAATATAGAATCCACACTTACTGCATAACAAATATCAGGTCTAGTATGTGTCAAATACAATAAACATCCAATCAATTGTCTATACAGTGTATTGTTTACCATCGGTGAAGAATCAGCTTCTTCCAGCTTCACTCTTGAAAGGAAAGGAGTTTTGCTTGCTTTGCAATCCTTCATTTTGAATCTGTTTAGCAAGTCCAAGGCATATTTGTACTGGTGCACCTTGATTCCAGCTTTGTTTTGAGAGATCTAAAGCCCCAAAAATTGACTTAAGAGCCCCAAATCTGTCATGGAGAAGGCTTGGTTCATAGCTCCTTTTAAGGAAGCAATCTCAGCCTGTGAGCTTCCTGTAATGAGGAGGTCATCAACATATAACACAATGATCATTAATGAACCATTAACTAACTTCAAATAGACATTTGGATTTTATTTTCACCGAACAAAATTCAGTGATAGCAAGAAGCTATCAATCTTGGCATACCAAGCCCTGGGGGCTTGCTTTAGCCCATACAATGACTTTCTCAACCTGCACACAAGAGAAGGGTTAGTATCAAAACCTTGAGGCTGCTGCATATATATCTCCTCAGTGAGATCTCCATTCAGAAAGGCACATTTTACATCCATGTGATGTACGTCCCATTGCCTTGAGGCTGCAATGGCTAGAGCTAGCCTGATGGAGTCCATTTTTGCCACTGGGGCAAAGGTCTCATTGTAATCTATGCCATGAACCTGTGAGTAGCCCTTGGCTACCAATTTGGCCTTGTACTTCAGTGGTGAACCATCAGCAGCAAATTTGGTCTTATAGACCCACTTACACTGTACTAGTTTTCTCCCTGGAGGAAGATCCACTAGCTCCCATGTGTTGCTCTTCTGGAGTGAGATGAACTCCTCCTTCATGGCTGTTTGCCATATTGGATCTCCTACTGCTTCTTCATATATTTGAGGATCAGAATCCACCATCAAAGAGCATTTTTAAGCAAAACATAGGATCCTTCATGCACAGACCACTCTCAAATTGAGATCTAGTCCTCCTTGGGTCATTGGGATCCCCAGCTAGCTCACCTGCTGCATGTAGTGTCTTGGATGCCCATTTTGGCCTTGTGGGGATTTTAGGGTCTGAAATAAACTCATATCCATCAGAAAAATCAGAATCATCATGTTCAACAAACTCTTTACTTACTTCTTGAGGTTCAAGTGGTGAAGAGGCTTCACCAACTTCCACTTCTGCAAGGGGTTCTTCTTCAAACTGAACACACCTTTCGATGAAGGCTTTGTGTGTGCTCAATTTTATCAACTTGTACCCTTTTGAATCTTTAGAGTATCCAACAAAAATACACTCTTGGCTTTGGGGCTGCAAAGCCTTCCTCTTCTCTGTCGGGATTCTAGCCCAAGCCTTTGAGCCAAAAATCCTGAAATGGGTCACATCTGGATTGTGCCCACTCCATGCTTCGAAAGGAGTCATACCATAAAGCTGTTTGTGAGGCACACTATTCTAAATATAGGCTGCAAATTTTATAGCTTCGGCCCAGTACTTTGGTGGCAAAGTTTTGGCCTCCATCATGCATGTTGCCATCTCCTTCAGTGATCTGTTCTTCCTCTCAGCAACACCATTTTGGTATGGTGTGTAAGGGATAGAATGATGCATCTGAATACCTGCATCTGCACAATAGTTAATAAAATCAGACTTAACATACTCACCACCATTGTCAGATATGAGGGCCTTGAGGTTCCTTCCAGACTGGTTTTCAACCAAAGCCTTAAAGACTTTGAATAGGCCAAAAACTTCAGACTTGTGTTTCAGGAAGTGAACCCAGCAATACCTGGAAAAGTCATCAATGAAAGTTAATGCATACTTGGCCTGACTCATGGACATATGAGGGAATGGACCAGCAACATCACTGTGGATCAGCTCGAGGGGTGCAGAGGTTCTCTCATGACTAGCTCTCTCAAATTTGTGCTCTGGGTGTTTTCCTAGGATACAGCCTTGGCAGATTCCTTTGGAAGATTTTATCTTGGGAAACCCTATGACCATTTCTTTCTCACTAAGATTAGACAGATACTTGTAATTTATATGGCCAAATATTTCATTCCACAGCTTGCTGGCTTCATTAGCATGAATGAGAAGAGCAGAGGGGTTTGAGTAAGGTAGGAAGTGTGAGAACATGTATACCTTTTGA
>LPNX010674580.1:117601-177205 GCA_001517045.1 Pseudotsuga menziesii
GATTTCTTTTTGCTTTTTGAATCCACCCTCAAATCTCCAGCAATCAAAGCTTGATCTTTGGATGGTTTGATGGTTCCCATCATCACCAGCTTTTGCTGTTCTTGTGTGAGAGATTTCATGAAATCTGCAAGGATAGGCATCTTCCAGGCTCGAGCTGTCAGTTTTGTGGCATAGAAGGTCGAAACAAACACTGAATAATCATGTCCCAGCATTGAGAGGATGGCCAGTACGAGATGATCATCTTTCTTTTCAATACCACACTGTTTCAGCTGCAAAACTAGTGCTTTGAACTTGGAGAAATATAGCTACATGGATTCAAAGCTTGTTGGACTCAGAGAAATCAGCTCATTCTCAATTTGATGTCCCCTCATCTCATCTATCTTTCCAAAAATATCAGCAAGCTTCTCCCATACTTCATTCAGTGATGTCAATCCATCGATATGGAAAAGGAGGTCTCTGGAAATACTCAGGCACAGGAGGCCATAAGCCTCATCCCTCCTGTTGTGCCATTTTATCTTCTCTGCAGCTGCATTGGGCTCTACTTCTATTGCCATAGTCACCCTATAGAGGCCTTTCTCTCTCAACAGTCTCTCCATCTCTGCTTTCCATTCAAAGAAATTGAAAGGAGTCAAGATAGTTTTCTATGATTGATCCATAGCTCTAGAAAATCTGTCCCGGCTGTCAGTAGAAGGATCCCAGTCTTTGATGTCGAACCTGCAAAAAAAATTTTGAAGGAGAGAAACAACCTACAATGTCTCTGATACCATGTGGAAATTAAGGCCAGCAATAGATTAATTTTACTCACAACAATTAACAATTGATCATGCAAAATCACTCACAAAAGAGACTGAAAATGGAGCTGTAACACTAAATTGTATTATGTAAGTGTACAATAGCCAACCCTGTAATAACATAGGCTGATGAATAAATAGAATACATCAGGAAATCGAATGCATGAGGAAGCATCCAAATCTAGCATAAAGTAGGCTTACCAAAAATAAGCAAATCCCCCATAGGTGTAAAAAGATGATCCCAAATCTGTCATGGAGCTCATGAATTGCGCATGGGAAAGCTAATGAGTGATGAAATGGCAGCTCATATATGCTTTTTCATGGATAAAAGAGTGGAGGATGAAGAGGACAAAAAACTAGTTCACCTCACCTAGTCTAGCTTTCCTATGTGCCTTAAAACACTGAAAAAGCAGGCAATAAAGCAGAAAAAGAAGATAGGCACCTAGGAGGCCAGGAATAAAGCAGATTTGATTCCTAAGGCTTTCCCAAGTGCTACATGAGTCAAATATGGCAAGTTTGACCTCTATGGATAGGCAATTAGCAACTTGCACAAGGTGGGACACATGAACTAGGCAAATAAGACAAAAAAAAATGAATTAATGTCTAAGTGGGTAAACTATGGGTTGATTATTCTAACAATAACTATGTTCTCTTGTATTCAAATTCACCATTTCACTAGACATCATATGAACTTCATCAGTGGAAGAAGTTTCGTTTAAGGACTTGTGATCAATTAACTGTTGTTGGGAAGGGAAAGGATCCTTTAAAATGGCTAGGGTGGGTGAGGCTTTTAAAACTTTACCAACTTCCTCATGACAAGGACATTCTTTTGTAAAATGATCACCTCCACAAATTAAAAAGGGGTATTTCACCTTTCTCTTTCCTTTTGAATTGTTATCTGTATTCTATGTTTTAATTCCTTCCTGTTGGTTGTCAGGTTTTTTAGATTTATTTTTTCCTTTTTTCTTTCCGCCTAAATATTCAGTGGATTGAACTGTATTTACTTCAACAGAAGTAACAAGAGAGGATGCAGTTTTGGCAGTGGTGCTTGTTGATTGGATGGGGTGGAAGCTTGTTTCTTAGAGGATTTAGCCGTTGTTTGTGTCTGAACTAAACCAAGTATGCCATCAAGAGGTGGTTCCATAACAGGTCTCGAAGGGTTTGTAGTAGGCCGAGAAGCATGGGGAATCAGAACATACAAAGTTTCCAAATGGGAATAAACCATGTCAATGTACTGAGTGTGACTAATAGCATGTTCTTTGGTAACATCACCTCCCATGGCCACATCTCTAGCTATGGGTGGAAATAAAGACTTTGTGAACCAGTCAGCCAGTAACTAATCAGGAATAGGAGCCTTAATCAGCCTACATCTTCTTCTCCATTCATGGATATGATCGGAGATATGGGTAGATGTAGTTTATCGAAGTGAATTCAATAGGCATGAACCTATTTCATATCAGATTGGTAACTGAAAGTGTGTCAAAAAGGCCATAGATAAAGCATTGAAATCCCAAAATGAATGACGCAGTAACTTGATGTACCATTTAGCTGCAATGCCAGTGTTCTTTGGAAAAGGCGTAGACAGATTGAGCCATCCATCAAAGAATTGGATGAACACCAAAGATGAAAAGTCATAACATGGTTTTTTGGGTCCTCACTAGGTTTACCATCGAATTTTGGGATATCAAAAGGTAGCTTGACTGGGATGGTAGGACAAGAGGGGTCATGATGAATTGGGTCATTTATCAATCTTGACAAGTATGGAAAATCTAAAGTGGCCAGAAATGGTAGATGTTGATTTGGTTGCAGGTACAAGTAATATTGATAGGGAATTTGTTAACCAGTAGGACTGTATGTAGATTAATAGATGGGTATAGCTGATGCCCCCGAAGCTTGTTGAAAAGGGTGTTGGTTTCCATAATTTATGTGGGGAGGTGGGCCCCCCAAGGGAGGGGGTCCTCCAAAAGGTGGTGGTGGTGGCGGTGGTCCTCCTCCTCCAGGTGGTGGTGGGGGTCTGCCTCTACCAGGTGGTGGTGGTGGTCCTCCTCCTCCAGGTGGTGGTGGGGGTCCGCCTCTACCAAGTGGTGGTGGTGGTCCTCCTCCTCCAGGTGGTGGTGGGGGTCCGCCTCTACCAAGTGGTGGTGGTGGTCCTTCTCTTCCAGATGGGGTTGGTGGTCCTCCTCCCCCAAGTGGTGGTGGTGGTCCTCCTCCGCCAAGTGGTGGTGGTGGTCCACCAAATGGCCCACCAGGTCCTCTAGGACCTCCAGGTCCTCCAGGTCCCCACATTGGTCCTCCAGGGGGAGGTCCACCATATCCTCCAATTGTATTCAAAAAAGTCCCTCCATATGACGGTATATTTGACCAATTTGGTTGTCCCCAAGGTATTAAAGTATTTTTGGGGTAAGGAATTCTAGGATAAATGGCTGTAGGTAGTGGTTTTTGGTAAACTTGATTACCCATAGGCTGATGAGCTCTTGGATAAGTATATCCCCAAGAAGTTGTATTGTTAATAGGTTGTGACCCTAAGGGTTGGCCTGTACTAGATGGGGGGGGGAAACATGGGTATTGGTGGGGGGTATAACTACTGTATGTTGTGCTACAGCTTGTGCCATCCAATGATCATCTACTGACTTTTAATCGTAGACCTACTGCACCTTTAGGGAGCCTTCCTTATTTTCCTATTAAATTAGGAGGGAAAACTGTCTGTTTTGATGTTATGGTGGTCCAAGGTCCTTTAGATTTCAATCTTCTCCTTGGACATGATTATGTGTGCGCCATGAAGGTCGTACTGTCCACACTCTTTAGATTTATGCATTTTCCCCATGATGGGAAGATTGTGACCATTGATCAGGTTTCCTTTGTTACACCTAACCATCGCGTGACTCCTAATAATCAGACTGCCCTAAATGTGCCGCATGTTCTTGTGATTCCTTCCCCTTCTTCTAGTTAGATTCTTCCCATCATAGGTAAAATCGGGGGAATGGCTCTAGTCTATGGACATCATAATGGAGCTAAGCCATTGGCTTTTATGTAATGGGGGAAACCTACCAACCTCTGGATATCATGTTCAATAGGAGTAGGTTTGAGAGCATAGTTTACTTTTGGTTTCAAGCTCGTTAAAAAATAAAACCACTCCTTAAGCATAGTTTATTTTTTGGTTTCAAGCTTGCAAAAAAATGAAACCATGTGTTCAGCATAGTTCCCATTCTATGTCAAGCTCGTTAAAAAATGAAACAGATCCTTATGAGCAAAGTTCCCATTCTATGTCAAGCTCATTAAAAAATGAAATGGATCTCCTCAAGCATAGCTTACCTTTTGGTTTCAAGCTTGCATAAAAATGAAATCATTCTTGAGCAGAGTTCATTTTCTATTTCAAGCTCGTTAAAAAATGAAGTAGGTTTCCTTAAGTATAGTTTACCTTA
This sequence comes from Pseudotsuga menziesii, assembly GCA_001517045.1. NCBI lineage: Eukaryota > Viridiplantae > Streptophyta > Pinopsida > Pinales > Pinaceae > Pseudotsuga > Pseudotsuga menziesii. The sequence continues at coordinate 121,815 of LPNX010674580.1, forward strand.
TGGTTTCAAGCTTGCATAGAAATGAAACCATGTTCCAAGCATAGTTACCTTCTATTTCAAGCTTGTGTAAAAATAAAACAGATCCCATTCCTGTGAGTCGATTCTTCACTTTAGTGTTAGAACTTGAACCTTCTTTTCACCTGCTCGATTCTCGTTCTTCCTACCCCCTAGTGAACATTTTCACATTAGTAACCAGGTTTTTAGGTTGGGTATGGAAGAAGAATCGTCAAATTAAATGAAGCTTGGGAGCATGTCGAGCCACTAGCAACCATGCTAGGGGTAAGCTTCGCTAGCAATCATGTTGGGGGCAAGATTCCAACCTCTGTATACCATGTTAATGGGATTTTTCAAGCATAGTTTACCCATTGGTTTCAAGCTTGCGTAAAAATGAAACCAATCCCTGAGCATTTTTTCAACTAATATTTGAGCTCATTAAAAACAATAATATGGTGTTGATCTTACTTTTCATTTTTCATGCTCTATTTAAAACATGAAAAGTGGTTTAAGCTTAGTTTATTACTTTTTTGTGCTCTGGATTCAAACATGAAAAATTATAATGGAGTCTCCTTTAAACTCTTTTCGGACTCTTAAAATGTGAAAATATAGTCGAGTACTTGTCCTCTTCATACTCGTAAAAGTATTTGAAGAGTCATCTCTCCGATGGTAGGTTATCTCTTTTTCGGTTCAGATAGACTATTTACAAAAAAGGAACACTCCAGCCAATCATGACTGGAAGAGTTCTCTAAGGTATAATTTTATACTTTTTAGGGCCTTAGGGACTAAATCATACGAAAAAGGACCCTTTGGAGTCTTCTTTTGTGGTCATTCAGACTCTCTAAACATGAACGATACCGAGTTAACTTTCATTGGACTTGTTAAATTAAACATTGAGAGACCCTCTTTTGGGAACGAACCCCTCCTCTCTCATATTTGTAAAACATATGAGTTTGGACTTATCTTCGGATGAGCTATAATGAGTGTTTGTTACCCTCTTTGAACTCATAAAACCAAAAAGAGGCACCCATAAACCATGATGGGTAAAATGGGAAGGGAATCATTTTGCAAATAAATGGTAGTAGTTTGTTGTTGCCTTTGAACATGGCACTTGTCTACATATCATTTCAGCCAATTGTGTATTCAACTAATCTCCATGATGATCCACTTTCATGAGTCATGTCACTCCTTTGATTCTTTCAAAAGAATGCATTGTATGCCATCATAGTGTGTGTTTATCTAGTTTAGTCATGCTGCCAAGTCTTTTGTCGTGCCGCCCGATGTTTAAACGGAAGTTGAAGAAGTTTTACCTCTGTAGTCAAAACAATCTCTGTGTTAGTACTTTTGAGTTAGTTTATGGTTACCTTATTCACATCATTCTATAACTATGTTCTGAGTTTCATGTCATCGATGTGGGACTCATCATGGCCCTCCTTCGACGAGACTATTCCCATCAACATCAGCTCATCATCCGGGAAATAGTCTTAGAAACAAAACTTCGTGCCTTGATATCTGTATGCCTCAATGATAGATTCTCTTTCTCTTGACATAGGTTCACATCATTGACCTTTGATTGATGGAATTGGTTTGGTTTTTGACATCAAGGCATCTATTCACGCTCAGTAGATTGTACTAGGGTACCTTGGGAATCCTTGACATCAATGGTGATCTCCCTTGCACTTGTTAATGGTTCACATCATTGGCTGGTAATCAAGTGGTTTCTACCATGTTCGACTTCAAAACATTGTAATCACATGGATATAATTGTACTTTGTGGAAGACGAGACGAAGACCTTGGGTATTTGTTTAGCACTCATTGCTTTCCCCAGGTTGTGATGGAGTTTTGTATATCTAGCATGGATCCACATTTATATGGTTGTGTCTATGCTTAAATTTGCGTATGTATGAAATAGATATACATTTTATGTCTGGTAGCTATGGCCAAGTTTGAGTCCTCTATCACATGGATCTACACTGTATTCTAGTAGCCATGCTTGTTCATTCCTCTCATGGATCTGCATTGTATTGGTCTGTAGTCATGAGTTGGTTACATTTTTCCATGAGTCAAAATTATTGATGTACCACAGATGCCTATTTGACAACATTCTCCGACCAACCTAACATTCTCACCTCAAAGTGACAACTTGTTCTCTCAAAGATCTCGCTTATCATATCCCTCTAAGTCTCATGCTTTGGGGGGCATTTTGTTATACCTAAATCCTTTCACCATCATGTGATGAGACCCTTCACTTCTATGTTTTCCCTTAATCCCAACACTTGGAGTTAAAACTTGCTCTGTTTGTCAATTCTACTTGAAAAATCCTAGCACCACGCTTACCCTATGGCTGATGAGCAGTACCTTGCTTAGCACTGCCTGTATCCTATTATACAGAAGCGGTGCCACCACCTATGGTCTTTGGTCTTAAAGTGGTTCTCATCTAAACCATTATGTCATAAGGGAACAAAAGTAGTACCTTGGGTAAAATGGGAAAAATAGAAGTTTCTTGAGGCTTCTAGAACTTGAGCCTTGTGTCCTCCCTTATCCCTATCATTATGGGTTAGTTTGAGCTCGAGATCCCCCATGGTAGGATCTTGGAGCGACCTCACCCACCATTCTCTCAACTATTCCTATCCATTGAGCCTTATAAATACAAGCTCATATCCATAGTTGAGGGGGAGAACTATAGAGGTATTGTTATGTTGTTGGATTGACTACCTAGTCCAAATCATTGGAGATCATAGAGAGAAAAGTTGGAGCTTATGGGGATGAATTGTTTGTCTCGTGGAGGGACTTGTCGAAACTAAGGCAACAGTTGTAAGCTTCTCCATACATTCTTAATGCAAATCTGATTTCCATCCCACACTACTGTTGTTTTGATTTCACATGTATATGTTGCTATATTCCTTAGTCACTAGCATGGATAAGTAGATGATTTTCTGGTAGCTTTGATGTTTGTATGTTTGATATGTTTGTAGGTACAAAGGTTCATAATAGAAGCAGTATTCTAGGTGTCTACAACATTCAGGGAAGGTCTTCATCCTTTGTCGTTCACTCATTTGTTCTGGATCTGAACCATCCAGACCATAGGAACAACTTCTGTCCACAAAAGGTGTAATATTCTTGATAACAATGATGAAGAGTTCCTGTACTTACAGAATATTGTAAGTGCCCCATCCATCCTATTATGTAAATTTATCAAATTAATAGGCCATGATGAGAAGGATTGCAAAGCATATCAGCTCCTAAAGGAAAAAGTAGTAGACACCTACTTGATGAATAATGATGGGAAGGTTCAAGATGAACAAGCATAAGCATACTACCAACATGTGCCTTTCCCATATAAATAGTATTAGAACCAGTATCAACTGCAGTATGTGCCTTAGAATTAGTATGCACCACAAAATCAGTACCCACAGCAGTAGCCACACCCTCAGGGAAGGGGGGGTGGAAACTTCAAAGGTAGATGAGGAGGAGGATTTGGCAGAGGAAGAGGTCAGGTTACATGCTATAACTATGGAAAAATAGTCCATTATGTTAGATATTGTCAAGAACCTACAAATACATGTTCATAATGCAAAGCGCAGGACCATAATGTGGAGCAATGTCCTTAGTTGATTGTGAAGTGGCAAGGTTAGATTGTCACAAGTCCTAACCCTATGTAGAATCCAAATATAAATCTAAATCCTAACCTAAATGTTCAGATGATTGTTACTGAGCTAAGAGAGATGAGCATTTTTTTTTGTAACATGAGGGGGTGCTGCGACCGGAGCTGATCAGGATATACCACAATAACAACTACATCCGCAGGTGCAACCCATAGCACAAAAGAAAGTACCATTCGATGTGAAAAAGCATAAGCAAGTCTTTTTTGTACATGCGACTGAAGTTTTTGGATCAAGAACAACTGTTGACCTCAACCAAAGTCAAGGAGATGCCTAACTGCTTCAAAAAAGCTATTTCAAAAGCTGATCCCAATAAAAGTTAGTAAGCTCAAGTCATTTTCTGTCAAGTTTCTTGGTGCTAATTGTTAAATTTCCATATGCTTAGCTAAGACATTAGTATTTCATTTCATTTTCATAACAAAAACATATAAACAGGATCACTGAAAGATAGACAAGCACAATCATACAAAAGGAACACAAAGATTTATCCTGGGAAAACCCTAAAGGGAAAAGCCCAGCAAAAGCTTCCTCAATATAGATGCCCCAAAAAGATAAAAGATAAAAGATAAAACCAGCAAGGAGATCAAAGCTTGATCCTCCTCCTTCTCCAACTACTTCTCTTCTCCACTAATGCGCTACACAAGTGAGAGTGTGTGTGTCACAAATGAGGAGCACTACACCTCTATTTATATTCATCCGTTTACTTAAGTTAACTCATTTGACATGTAGGCTCGAGTTAAATCATGTAGGCTTGAGTTACACATGTAGGCTCAAGTAACCACACTGGGGTGCTGATGACCCACCTTTACAATTAGAGGGGACTACCTCATGACTCTTATTAGTTCTTCCGATTAGGAGCATCAGGGTACAATGTAATACAAGTGGTTCTCTCGGTAGGACCATCGGGGGCCACAAAAAGATACATATAGAATATTCTTCGAAATTACAATATTTCAACACTCCCCCTTAATGAGAAGGGTATTCTACAACAACATCAACAACAACAAGAGTAGAGATAGGGGACATCATCAACATCAACAGGGTAACACATCTATAAATCATTGGAAGCTTTTCAACATCATGTAGTCTTCATCTTCAATCTTCAGTCTTCATCATCAGCAACATCTTCAGTCTTTGATTCGCAACATATTCAGAATTTTGATCTTTCAATTAGCAACGACGTCTTCAGCACTTGGCCCTTTTGATCAGCAACAACATCTTCAGCATTTTGACCTTTCGATTAGCAACATCTTCAGCACTTTGAATTTTTGATCAACAACAACATCTTCAGCACCTTGACCTTTCGATCAGTAGCAACATCTTTAGTACTTTGACCTCTCAATCAGTAATATCATCATCAACACTTTGACCTTTCGATCAGCAGCAACATCATCATCATCATATTCTGATCTGTCGATCATAATCATCATCACATTCTGATCTTTCGATCAGAAACATCATCATCATACTCTGATATTTCGATCAAAAACATCATCAACATAGAAACATCATCATCATACTCTGATATTTCAATCAGAAACATCATCAACATACTCTAAACTTTCGATCAGAAACATCATCATCATACTCTGATCTTTTGATCAGAAACATCATAATCATAGTGCATCATCATCATACTCTGATCTTTTAGATCAGTACGTCATCATCATCATACTCTGATATTTCGATCAGTATGTCATCATCATCATACTCTGATCTTTAGATCAGTACGTCATCATCATCATACTCTGATCTTTCGATCAGTACGGCATCATCATCATCAGCAACAACCTGCAATCCACAACTCAAAGACAAAAATTCTTTGGATCACTTTTGGACTTAAAGTCCAGGGATGATACAATCCCACCACATTCTTGACAACCAAAGTTATCTGATTGATTACGGGAGAATCAGTCGCTATCACTTTAGGACTAAGTCCAAGGACGATGCAATCCTACCACATTCTCGAGGACCGAAGCCACCGGATTTATTATAGGAGAATCAGTCCCTATCACTTTAGGACTATGTCCAAGGATGATGCAATCCTACCACATTCTCGAGGACCGAAGCCACCAGATTGATTATGGGAGAATCAATCCCTATCACTTTAGGACTATGTCCAAGGATGATGCAATCCTACCACATTCTCGAGGACCGAAGCCACCGAATTGATTACGGGAGAATCAGTCCCTATCACTTTAGGACTATGTCCAAGGATTATGCAATCCTACCACATTCTCGAGGACCGAAGCCACCAGATTGATTACGGGAGAATCAGTCCCTATCACTTTAGGACGATGTCCAAGGATGATGCAATCCTACCACATTCTTGAGGACCAAGGTCACTGGATCTATTATGGACAGATGGATGATACAATCCCTCTTCATTCTCGAAGACGAGGTCTCCGGATCACTTTAGGGAAAGTGCCGAGGGATGATACAATCCCACCATGTTCTCGAGGACCAAGGTCACCATATCTATTGTGGACAGATGTCCCGGGATGATACAACCACTCTTCATTCTCGAAGACCGAGGTCTCTAGATCACTTTAGGGAAAGTGCCCAGGGATGATACAATCCCACTGCAACATCACTACTCCCTCTTTCGGGGAAGATCTTTTCGAAACACACCAAGCTTGTCTCGAAAGTGTTCGAACTCTACTCGAGGCAGAGGCTTCGTCAGTACATCATCATCCAAACCATCATCATCTACATCTTCAGTATGTGAATACTGAACTATCACCATCTGTATCTCCAGTATGTGAATACTGAAAGCATCATCATCTATATCTTCAGTATAGAAATACTGAATCACCATCATCTATATCTACAGTATGTAAATACTGAAATATCATCTATATCTTCAGTATGGGAATACTGAAATCATCATCATCTATATCTTCAGTATGGGAATACTGAAACATCATCATCTCTATATTCAGTATAGAAATACTGAATCACCATCATCTGCATCTTATCTTGTATGTAGAAATACCGGATTTCTATGTGTTACGTCAGAACACAGGGTTCTTTGTCATCACAACTATGTTTATCACATAGAATCATTGTAGTGTCCATCTTCAGATCAAAGAGACCTGATATCAGCTTCTGAAGCCATATGGCTTCACAATTTAGTAGAGCAATATGCTATGTATTCTTCTTCAACTGTGCTAAGAGAAACACTGGACTGTTTCCTGCTAAACCATGGACTCATAGCAGACCTCAAACAAAAGCATCTACCTGATGTGATTTTCCTGTCTGAGATACTTCCATCCCAATATGCATCTATGTAGCCATACAATCTATACTCATGGCTACCATCATAGTATATACCAAAGTCTATAGTCCCTTTCAGATATCTCATCACATGTTTTGCAACTACTAGGTGAACCCGTCTTGGTTGAACAAGATATTGAATTAAGGTGTTCATAGCAAAACAAATGTCTGGTCTAGTATTTGTTAAGTACATCAATGACTCAATGATCTGTCTGTAGTGAGTCACATCCACTAACTCTAATGAGTCATCAGCTAACAGCTTCAGGTTGGAGTCCATGGGTGTGGCCATGGCTTTGCATTCCAACATATTGAATCTCTTCAATATCTCTACCACATACTTTCCCTGGTTGAGAAAGATTCCTTCTGAACTTTGCCATACTTCCAGACCTAGGAAGTAATGCATTAACCCAAGGTCTTTCATCTCAAATTCTTCTGCTAGTTTCTTCTTGCTTTCCATGATCTGTTTCTCATTCCCTGTCAAGAATAAGTCATCCACATATAGCAATAGAATGACAGGTACATCTTCTACCACCTTGTAGGAAAGGTTAGGATCGACTTTACTCTTGGCAAAGCCCTTGCTCATCAAGAAACTATCTATTCTTCCATACCAAACTCTGGGAGCTTGCTTCAGGCCATAGAATGTCTTCTTCAACTTGCATACTTGATTCCATCTATCTTCAACTTAAAATCTTCATGACTATTCGATGTAAAAATATTCCTCAATCATACCATTAAGGAAGGCTTGTCTTTACTTCATCATGGAAGAAACTACCATGATAGTTTTCAAGGAAGTGTACCTTGCTTCCTGGAGTATTCCCTCTTTCTGATAGAAACCTCTAGCCACAACTCTTACCTTACTTCTAACAGCAACATATCTTATCTTGCAAATCCATTTGGAAGATACCACATTCTTGCTTTCTGGTTTGAGTACTATATCCCAAACATCATTCTAGTATCACAACATCTTCTATGAGTTTGTCTTCTCAGGTCATCAACATATCCTAGTCTTCTGCAATCAACCTTGAAGGTTGGAACCCACTTTACTCATGGTAAAGTCTCGATCCATCACAAAGCTATCCATCATGTCGTACCATGTCGAACTCAGATATAATTTTCCGTAGTCACTCCATCTGAAGTGGAGTATCATCTTCCCTCTTCATTCTGTACAGATGGTTATATGCTTGATATATACTAGTAAATATAGTATGTCATGTCATAGTCTATTCTTTCTGGGGAGAATCATGAACCTTGCTTTGTACACTTATTCCATCATATCGTATACATCATTCCCATGATCAATTGTTATTCTTTGATCATAGATTCTTTCATAGCATTCTTTTCTTCATCTTGAGTTATCTCTTGTACCCATGGTGGTCTTCATCCTTCAAGGTGGATCTACCACTCTCGAAAGCTCTTTTTTCCGTCATGGTGTCTCTGACCCTGGGAGCTTCAAATTCATGTTTATTGGAGTGAATCTTGAATTGTCATCACTTGTTCTTTGGAACAAGTCTCATCCTTCTTTTCTTGTAGGAGGTTGTACATGACCTTTCCTACCATTCAAATGCACCAGTTGCATGGTTAGAACTATTTCATAAAACATATCCATAATGAAAAATTCTTATGCATCATGCAACTGTTTAGTCAATACAACATTCATCCATATCTCACATAAACTTTCTAGATGCCTTCCATCTCCACCATGACATTATTGAGATTGTGCACTAATCCAATATGTCAGCAAAGAGAACCATGAGCTACTTACCCATCACATGCATATTAGTAGTATACAGTCATTAATGCAAACAATCTATCATGCATAACACATCAACTGAATATAATCAAATGCATAACAAAACAATATCATTAAATGACAATTGAATACTTATCTTTTGTTTGTTTCATGGGTAGACTCCTTCTTGATCATTCTGCTTCATCATCTTCTTCATTCATTAAATCATCATTTCTTATCTAGATGATAAGATGGATAAGAGGTTCTTTAAGAATTGAGTTCTTCATATTCCTCATCTCTTGAGGGATCTTCTTTGAATGGTGAGAGCTTGATATTCAATTGCTTCCATATTTCTTCTTCTCTTCTTATGAGATGAGCTTCTTCTTCTTCCCAAAGTCTGTTGAAAGTAATTACTTCCTTCTGGCACACATTCTTTGCATGAATGAATCCCATGATCCTGGGAGTCCATTCAAGGTGGCTATCACCACTTCTGCATTCTCCACTTCTTCTTATACTGCTTCAAATTGTTCTGCATTCTGGATCTTCACATTCTTCAACTGTTTTCTCAAAGCCATCTTCTGATTTAAGTTCTTATCTTCAAATATCTTGATCAAGGAATCAAACATCTTTGGTGTCTTTGGGGAGACACTTTTGGTACAAGTTGATTCATGACTGAATCAGCAATGATCTTCTTGGCCTTGACCAAGTTCTTCTTGTGTAAGGCTTCTAGACTCATCTCCCTCTGGAACTGGAACCTCTATACTCATGTAGGTGTCCAAACCATTTTCTTCAGAGAGATCATATACTTCTAGGCTTGGAATTTGTCATCAAGCTGATATGATAGATCACTTTGAAATGAGAACCTCAAATGAAAATAGCAAAGGATTAGATCTTACTGATTTGAGGTGTCCGTCTTGGTTCCGAAGCTCGTTGATCTAGGGTTTGTCATAGAAACCCTAATTTTAAAAAATTGGAATCTTTTAGATCTGATTGGATAGACAGATAGATCTCTTCAAATGGAGCTGTCCAATGTACTCCTTTTCTGAAAACAGTGGAGGGAAGCTCCCGGAACATGAAGCCCTAGATTTCCAATTTCTTCTGCAGAAATGCCTGTTACTATTTCTGTGATATCTCTAAAATTAATGATCCTCTGTGTATAAAATTTCTCACAGAGGTGACCACACATGTCCCTTATCCAAAACCATAGGTTTAAACAGAATTAGTTTTACCATTTTGGATTTATGATCCTTTTCCCAAGGTAACCTGTTACAGGACTATTCAGAACAGCGAAGTTGTACGGAATTCCATGTGTCACTGGTTCATCTTCTGAGTCTGATATTTGGACCACTAAAATTATATTCCGTAAAATTTCCATTAAATATTCAGGAATTCCATTTGGACCTCTGTATCCCAAGATATTGCAGTTCTCCCCAGGTGTCCTATTTAGGGATGAATTCTGGAAGAGGCTAGAACCCTAACTTGGAGGGATAATATCGCCCAGAATACAGTGACTCTGAGGCTGAAATTTGTACACAGTGTACATAAGGATTTTATAGTCAGCCCCTAGAATTTTCATCCCCTGAGCCTTCTCCAATTGTAGGATATAGAGAATGTACCAAAACTTAGCCGTTCTAGTACTTGGGGTTTTTCTAGCTAGAGGTCAAACTAGGGTTTGACTTTCCCAGAGTTTCACCCAACCAAATTTCTTAATCCAGGTCTCGAAACTTTGGTTTTTATGAGTAAAACAATCCTATGCTAGTCTCACTCAAAAATTCCTCTTCTGTAGAAATCCCTAATTTCCGCATCGAAAACTGAAAATGCTCGGAATCGAATTCCACTTCGACAAAAAGATGCGCCCTTCAATGGAGAGTCAGCCTAGCATACGTTTTCTGATGGATTGTGGAGAGAGACCCAAAAATTAAGAAGCCCTAGATTCTATAGCTGCACAATGTCTTCTTCTCAGGTTAGCTCTGATACCATGTTAAATTTCCATATGCTTAGCTAAGACATTAGTATTTCATTTCATTTTCATAACAAAAGCATATAAACAGGATCACTGAAAGATAGACAAGCACAACCATACAAAAGGAACACAAAGATTTATCCTGGGAAAACCCTAAAGGGAAAAACCCAGCAAAATATTCCTCAATATAGATGCCCCAAAAATATAAAAGATAAAAGATAAAACCAGCAAGGAGATCAAAGCCTGATCCTCCTCCTTCTCCAGCTACTTCTCTTCTCCACTAATGCACTACACAAGTGAGAGTGTGTGTGTCACAAATGAGGAGCACTACACCTCTATTTATATTCATTCGTTTACTTAAGTTAACTCATTTGACATGTAGGCTCGAGTTAAATAATGTAGGCTCAAGTTACACATGTAGGCTCAAGTAACCACACTGGCGTGCTGATGATCCACCTTTACAATTAGAGGGGACTACCTCATGAATTTTATTAGTTCTTTCGATTAGGAGCATCGGGGTACAATGTAATACAAGTGGTTCTCCTGGTAGGACCATCGGGGGCCACAAAAAGATACATATAGAATATTCTTCGAAGTTACAATATTTCAACACTAATTCAATATAAGGATGCTATCGTATAACTGCAAGCATTGATAGAAGAAACCCCAATAGAGTCACAACCTAGAAAGAAGTTTAACCATGTCAAGAAGAAATTCAAAATGTGGCGAGTTAAGAATGATTGCGTAAATATGGGATTATGACATGGATTACATCATTCTATATCTAGGTTTGGATGCCAATATTCTAACGCAACAGACTTGGGAGACCATGGGAAAACTGTGCTTGGACTAGTCCCCTGTCTAGTTGCGACATGCAAATTAGGTGAAGGTCCTACCAATTAGTAGGTTTAGTTAAGTACCTGTTGACATTGAGGGGCTACGCACATTCACAAACTTTGAATTCATCAACATTATCGACGAAACGAACCTATATCCCACTCTTCTAGGGATAGATTGGGCCATAGATAATCAGACCATTATAAATTTTAAGAAAAGAGTACTCTCATTTGAGAATGATGATATGAAGGTAGTGTCACCCATCGATCCACTGGAGGGACAAAGGTATGTTGAACTAGTATACTATGAAGGATAGGGTGATTATCTAGACCATATCTATAATATGATCATCACCTTAAAATATGATTATGTAAACCCGACAGTGGATGGAATCCTGAGCTAGAGAAGTGCTAGAAGTCTCTATGAGGTGATGCACCAGAGTTACTCGATCTATGTGACGAGTGGAAAATCAGTTGAGGGAGTTACCCACATATGAGGGCCTACCTAATATTTTGACCTTCTGAAGTGAATTTGAAATACTCGTAACGGAACCACGACGTGTTTCTGCATTAGACTATGTACTAAATGCTACGCTTTCTAGATGGTGGGGTACACATAAGCACTCCATATCAGAATGGCCATAGTACAGAAGATTCCTAGAAGTTAGATTCGGCGAAGAGGTCACCATCATAGGTCAAAAGTACACAAGGCTATCAAGCCCTATCGAGCACATTAATCAATGTCACATAGCATTTGCAAAATACCTACAATAGGAATGGGTCCATCATTTCATTCATACATTGGAAATGACACCCAAAAGCTGGTATACGTCCATTGAGTTGTGACAAGGACCTCAGGATTAGGAGGGGTTGGCTAAGGAATTCATGCACACATTTGAATTTTCTCATGATTAGTTGACAGTAGATGTTGTGCTTCATATGATTAAAGAAAAGATATTTGATGAAATCCCTATCGAAGTAGTGAGTTCCCGTCAATGCAGCACGACCATCTAGCAATGGATGGATTGTTACAATCTAGATGGAGAACCAAATGATGATCTGACTAACATAAACATCCCATATTTAGAGGGTACATGCAAAGTCAAAGGAAGCGGTATTTCCATTTACCAGTTCCTCAAGCTACTAAAAATTAAGAAAGTGAACATTGCTCGCCGGAGAACCCAAATTTCGCCAATAGGATATTATTGGGACGATGAAATGACAACAAAGATCACAGATTTGCTGCATGAATTTCAAGACCTATTCCTTACCAACTTTTCAGAGATTAAGGGAATAGTGGGAGATCTAGGAGAATTGAAAATACCCCTGAAACCAGATGCTAAACTAGCTAAGAAACAACCTTATAGGTTGAATCCAAGGTATAAAGAGAAAGTAAAATAAAAATTGGATCGCATGCTCGATGCAAGAATCATTGAACCTGTTTAGGAATAAGACTGGATCAAACCCATAGTGATCTAGGATAAGAAGACAACATGTGAAGTCAGGATATTTGTCGACCTAAGGAAGCTGAAGGATGCATGCCTACATGATCCATTCCCAACACCATTCACAGATGAAGTATTGGAAAGCATCAAAGGACAAGAGATGTATTCATTCATCGATGGCTTCTCTGGCTATCAACAAGTCAAAATCACAAAGGAATATTGACATAAAATTACCTTTGTCATAGAATGGGGATGCTACTAGTATGTGGTAATGCCCTTTGTACTCAAGAATGCACCAGCTATTTTTTCTAGAATAGTAGTATATTCTTTTAAAGATTTCATACATAAATTTCTTGAGGTCTACTTTGATGATTGGACTATATTTGGTCTAGTAAGAGACCATATTGAGAGTCTGTGCATTATGCTAGGCCACTGTTTCCAGTATCAGTTCACGCTTAATTCAAAGAAATGTATTTTTGTGCACCATTTGGTGTTTTGTTGGATCATGTCGTGTGTCCTGATAGTATTTTTGTCGACCCAGTGAAAGTTGTGATTATCCTTGAATTACCACCACATACATCAGTCATGAAACTCATATCATTCTTAGGACATACATGCTATTATAGAAAATTTATTAGAGGATATGCAAAGATAACTACACCCATGGAGAAACTGTTGAAGAAAGATGCGAAATTTAAGTGGACGGAGGCTTGTCAAGAAAGCTTAGATAAATTAAACAAAAAGATGGCCACTACACCAATACTTGTATTTTTGTACTGGAAGAAGAAGTTACATGTTCATGTCGATGCGTCGTCTGTCACACTCGACATAGTCTTGATGCAACTAAGTGAGGGTGTGCTTGACCTCCCTAATTATTTTTCTAGCAGAAAACTGTCAATGGTAGAGAAAAATTACATGACGAAAGAGAGAGAAGGACTCACCATGGTCTATACGCTGTAGAAATTCTGACACTACTTGTTGGGTGGACATTTTAAAATGTACATTGATCATTCGGAATTGAAATACCTTGTCAACAAGATAGTTTGGAGGGGAATATCTTTCGATGGCTTCTCTTGTTTCAGGATTTTGATTTTGAATTCCTTGTTAAACCTAGTCGACTAAATGTCAGACTTGATCACCTGTCGAGGATAGAAAGTGGTGAAGAACCAACCATCCTGGAGGATAACTTTCCTAACATGAAACTATTTGTGGTCACCATGATTGATGATAGGAATAAGGAATTTAACGCTATCATCCACTTCTTGAGCACAGGCTATGTGCCTGAACGGTTCACCACTACATAGAAGAAACATTTGGTCATCAGATTTGCTAACTTCACATTGATTGTAGGTCACTTAGACAAGCTAGGTGCAAATGAAATATTACGATGCTACATCTTTGACTATGAATGACAGTGGGTAATGAGTGAAGCACATGCTAGTGTCACAGGAGGACACTATGCTGGAAAGGAAAATTTGTGCAAGATACTAAAATATGGCTTATGGTGGCCAACTATACATATGGATACCAAGAGCTTATGTCAGTGCTATGATATCTACCAGAGAACAGGAAAACCATCACACTATGATGATATTTTGGTTACGCTGTGGATAACCCTGCAAGCCTTGGATAAGTGGGTCCTTGATTTTGTAGGACCGATTAGTCCACTAGGAAAGAGGACTAGTACGTGCTACATTATCACTGTGACAGACTACTTAACTAGATGGGATGAAGTCGTTCCTGTAAAATATTGTACTGCTGCGATTGTGGCAAATTTTTTATTTGAAAATGTGGTGACCATATTTGGCTTTTCAAAAATTCTCCTAACTGACAAAGGTACGCATTTTGTTAACACAATTATTGTTGATATTAATGCAATGTTCTAGATTCAGCATAGGAAAATGACTCCCTATCATCTTCAAGCGAATGGAACAGTTGAAGCCTTCAATAAGAATATGGAGAATGCATTAACCAAAGTGTGCAGCGTGCACCAAGATGACTGGGATCATAAATTCTCAGTTGTGTTATGGGCATACCAAAAAAATTGAAAGTGATTGACAGGACACACCTAATTCAATATGGTGTATGGGAAATAAGTTGTTGTGCCAATAGAGAATATTGTGTTGAGCCTAATAATTACTACGCTGGTGAAAATGACCGACAAAGATGCTGTCAAGAAAAGGTTGTGGCATCTCATTCAGATGGAGGAGGAACACTTCATCGCAGGATTTCATCAAAACATAAAGAAGCAAAGTCAAAAAGTATGGCATGATCGCCATATCAGGACTAAGCAATTCAAAGTTGGACGACTTGTTTTTTTGTATGATAGTACATTTATGAAGCATCCAAGAAAATTGAAGATGCATTGGCTAGGGCCATATGTGGTCGCACATATCACTGACGCAGGCATGGTAAAATTGCACAAGCTAGATGGAATGCCAGTCGTAGGAATGGTAAATGGAAGTCTCCTAAAACCTTACTATGATGGTCGTGATATTCCTGGGTAAGGTCACGTCACATGTTTAAAAGAGAGAGAGAGAGAGAGAAGAAAAAGGGAAGGAAAGTGTTATGTCCCATGTCTACGATGGAAGCAGGAAAATCACAATAAAAGTGGGAATGACAGTTGGATGTCATTAAAGTGTGGATACCCAAAAATATTAAGGCAATTAATGACAGCAAAGCATCATTAATTCGATAAAGTACAAGGAAAATGGCAACATTCTTTTTGGTCCCATTAGTCATCTCTACCATAACTTCCTTGACATGTACAAATCAAAACTCGAGTATGTGAGTTAATGTCGGAATGCGTCAAACAAGAATCCCATGTGATCAACAAGACTTCAATCCACCATCAAATGATCACATGCAAGACAGGAACATCCCTATAAATATAAGGCTTCATCATCAAGGTTAAATTTACTTACACATAGCGAAGAAGAGAAAACCAGAGCTTGTGAGTGAGAGAGATGAAGCTAAAGGTCATTGATATTTTCAGCACCAGTGAGCAATCATATGTTACCCTCGCATCTCTATGCTTTATTGTTGAAGATATTACATCATTGAAAGTACAGCAACAAGAGGAAGAACTAGAAACGATGGTGTGAAAAAATCCACAGACATTTCCTCTGGCCAGGTCGGCCCCTATTTCAACCTCTGGTTCAGGCTCTACATTGTCCCCCATTCAAAATCCACTAGTTTTAGGTCCACAACTATTTTTTCTATAGAAAAATATTCTATAATCATCAAGGCCAAATATATCAAAGAAACATAAGGCTAAGGCTGTTGAGGATATTCCTATTGAGGACATACTTATGGAGGAAGCACCAGAATCGCCACTGAGCAGAGACGCAGGCACCACCATAGAATAGAAGAACCTGTTACCACAATATGTTTGGAAAAGGATAGAAGAGGCTTCGGAAGTGAAGCTTCCAATGAAAGTGCACTCCTCTTAGCGACACCCTGGATCCTTGCTGGTGTGCCCCTGCTGATGGATATACTTCTGAAGCTGGCCAAGATACAGTTTGAGGATACTGATACATGCAAGCAAGCATGCCTAGAGAGTAAAAATTACATGGTAACACTTCCATCCATGTCTCTTGAGCCATAGTTGGTTGTCACAATGGAGTGGGTGCAAGGTATTGAAAGCGCATGCCTACTCAACATGCTGCTTATGTTGCACTTTGGTCAGATCACGCAGGTCACCAAATATGTGTGAAAACTCCTAGTTTGTTTTCATAGAGGATACTTATGGCTTGACAGGCCTTATGTTGTGGATGTCAAGCTCATTTCAAGAATAACGGATATTCGATGTCAAGGAGATGACCCTGCATCATATCTGCATGAAAATAGAGATACGATGAAAATGAAGTAGAAATATGACCTCCAACACACAGGTAGAGGATTCCTCATTGCCCCTATAACCAACAACATGGTGAGGTTCACAGCAAAAATCATGTCTTGCAAGTTACTGTGCAAGATGTGGCCCACTGAGCGGACCACCAAAATGATATAACTTGTAGACCAGTGCACTGTGGGCCTGATATTCAACTGGTCACAATACTTGTTCAATGACCTACTAGAGGATGTGGAGCAAGCGCAGGAGGACAATAAGGCCAATTTCCACTACTCCTGGCTCCTAATTTTGATTTCTTTCATTGTTTGGTCAAACCCACCCGACTACCAGTTGTTGTATGTCCCAGTGCTTTTCCATGGCACAAAGGAAAATAATATCGAGTTCTTTATGCATGGAGATCCATTGCGCAACATAATAAAGAAACAACATAGAGTAATAACCATGACAGTGCATAAATATTCATATTCCGTAAATTTCTAGGATGGTGTTCACAACATTATTTGGGAACCACAGCCGAACCCAAAAAAACAAGCGTTTCCAATGCTTTTCATAATTACTAACGAATATGTGGAAATGACCATCCAGGAGTGGCCTACGGAATGACATGTCCCGGTTGACGCACAAATGGATCAGGGAGGAAATAGCCAAGGAGAGCACCAAGGAACTATCCAGGATGATGAAATAAACAATTATGGGGGCAATGGGTAAGGTTTAATGTCCCTTTTTTAATTTTTTACAAAAATGCCCAATTTTTCCATTTTTTTCACAATTTTGGGTCTTGACTAGTTTTAGTGTCTTGGTCTCCAAGTCATCCCAATTGCTCCCAAATATTCAAATAAGGTGTATGAATGATATAATAACTTAATTATTAGTTTCAGGGAGTTATTATGGCCCTTCATTCAGTTCTACAATTCTGTACTAAATTCTGAACAAGATAGATGATAAGTTACTAGCAATTTTGGGTTCAAATCCCCCTGGGGTAAGTGATAGAAATGGTTTCCAAAATGTACAGAAACCCACTAAAATTCTTAAATTGAAGAATTTTATGTTTATAACATTATAATATAATCATATGCATAACCAATCGAATTATCATGGCTTTAATCACTTCTTTCAATCAAATATAAAAAAACTAGTTTTGGACCCTTGGGGAAATGAGGTGTAGTTTGCCCCAAATGCTATGAAATTCGACCCAATGGCCAAAAATTATCAGTTACTGACCATGAAACCCATTTTATACTTTAATTACAGTCCATTCATTGATAAATAATCAATATTTCATACATGCATTTGAATCCATCAAGATTACAAGAGTTTACAACAAGGTAGTGGGGAAATGGCATTGTTTCTTCATTATTGAGCAATAATACATGAGATTTATTGGCCTTTAAACCTGATATATTTCTGAAATTAAATATCAGAGCATCTAAATCAGAATACAAAATACTGAATCAAGAGAATCTCCCTCAAAGAGGTGAATATCTCACCAAGTGCGCCTCACTCCATAGAGCTGAAATACGGTGAGAAAACTTGAGATGGAAGGAAGAACAAGCTGAACTTTTATGTGTCCATGAGCTTCTATACCTTGCACCAGTAACTTATGACTCCATTTAATATCCTTTAAATACCTGGGTGGCCTCTCCAAACACCAACTAGGATGGGAATCTCTCACCCTCGAAATTGGCTAAGGCATGAACTAGTCTTCCACTAGCTCTCTCTCTTCTCAATAAAAAATTTCACAAATGATCAAAAAGGTTATTCTCATGGCTGATCCCTGTATTTTATAAAATTTAGTTCTCTTATAAGTTTCCAAATCCATCCATAAACCAAATCTAATTCAAATTGGCATGGCTGCTCATGCTATGCAATGTGGCCTCTCTCTTCACCTTTCCTTTTCTCCCAAATTCGAGTAGGAGCCTTTTTTCCTTCTCTAACTCCCATGAGCACCCTGTAATATTATATATTCAGTACTAATGTTTCAGATATTTTAGTATGTCATCCTTCATATCCTACTTGTGTCATAACTTTCATAGAATCTCCATCATTGGTGTCATAGATGTCATAAATGTAAGGGGAATCCAGCCAAGTGTCCATGAAACTCCCATTTGGCTCTTCCCCTCCCATGTAAGTTACAATTCATCCCAAATTGGATATATTAAGTATATGTACAAGTATATTAACTTCATAATCCATCCAAAAATATTAGTCCCCCCCATACATTCGAAATTATAAAAGGAGGATGCCATTTAACATAGGAATTCTAGCTTGAGTGGGCCCCATAGTCTCCATGTGTCTCCATTTTTCATATCCATTTCATTTTTCAATTTTATTCATTTAATTAAATCCATTGAATAAATATTTATTCCTTCTAATGTATAAACACCATTTATTATCTCCCTTATTAACTTCCCAATGTCTCCACCCAACCTAGGGAACTAGTAGGATTGATGGGATTTTCCTGCTTATGAAATTATTTGAATGGGGACATTACAGTCCTCCCCACCCAATATTGTTTTTCCTAAATAAATTTCATATTTGGATTCTACAAAATATTCTCCTCTTCCCTTGTGGCATCTTCACTTGGTAGATGCTTCCATTGCACCAAGTATTCTTTGATTGTTTTTCTCTCCCTTATCTTCAATTTTTTTTCCGGAATAAGTGTGAGTTGTCCTTCATCATCCAAAGGAGGGAATGTATCTGAAATGACAATTTTCTGACCGATATATTTCTTGAGAAAAGAAACATGAAATACATTATGAATTTTACTTGGATTCAACTGAGTTCCCACCAACCTAAAAAGTTCTTTCCAAAAAGCACTCATGAATCTACCATCTCTATCACTCACGATGCTCTTGGGAAGCCCATGTAATCTGAAGATTTATTTGAAAAAAAGGTCAGCCACTTGTGAAAAACTAAAAGAGGATGTAACAGCAAATAAATGAGAAAAATTAGTCAATCTGTACACTATCACATATATTCAATCCTTGCCCAAATATTTGGGCAACCCGGTTATGAAATCCATCGATATACTATACCATTTTTGCTCTAGAATGGCCAATGGTTGTAATAAACCAGCAGGGTGTGTGAGTTCTGATTTTTTTTGCTGAAATAACTTATATTCATTCACATACTTCTGAACATATTCCTTCATCCCCTTCCAATATAACCTTTTCCTTAGTTTCCTATAAGTTTTGAAGATCCTCGGATGGCCTGCTAGTGGGGAATCATGTGCTTCCTGCAAAACTTTGTGCTTAAGATCTGAATATCGAACCAAATAAATTATTCCCTTATAGTATATCAGCCCATTCAAAATTATGTAGTTATAATCTCCCATGAGTCCATATAATACATCACAATCAAACTTATCTTTGGCATATTCAACTAGTAGCATGTCTTTCCAATTTTTAGAAATGTCCATAAGAGAAAAAGAAGGTCTTCGAGATAATGCATATTCTACACTGTTATTCTTTCCTTTCACATATTCAATGTAAAAATCATAATATTGGATATTTCTTAACCACTTTTGTTTCCTTTCATTTAGATAAGTTTGGGTAAGGAAGTGTCTTAGACTCTTGTGGTCATTTTTCACCACAAACTTGTTGCCTGCCAAGTATTGTAGGAATTTAGCCAAGGCATGCATGATGGCTAACATATTTTTTTTCATATATGGAGTAAATATTTTTATGAGGCTGAAAATTTCTGTTCTCAAAGGCTATAGGGTGTTGGCCTTGCTTTAGGACATCCCCTACTCCTTCACTTGAGGCATCACATTCAACAACAAAAGGCTTAGAAAAATCAGGTAATGCAAGTATGGGACAACTACTCATTACCTCTTTAATTTTTTGGAATTCCTTTTCAGCCTCTTCATTCCACTTGAAAGCATCCTTCTTAGACAAATAAGTGAGTGGAGAATTCAACTAGGAGAACCCTTTCACAAACTTCCTTTAGTATGTACATATTCCAATGAAGCCTCTTAATTCTGTGATGTTTTTGGGTGACGACCATTCTAAGATAGCCCTAATATTTTCCATGTGCACTTTCACTCCATATTTCCCAATAATGTTCCCAATATATAATAGTTTTTTCAGCCCAAATTCATGTTTAGACATCTTAGGATACAAAGACTGTTCTTGCAAAGTTTTCAACACAATCTCTAAGTGTTGCAAGTGCTCTTCCCAAGTTTTACTGTAAATGAGAATATCATCAAAGAAGACTAAAAAAAGAATTCTAATATGCTTGAAAAATATTCTATTCCTATATTCTTAAAATGTAGCTGGATCATTATTCAACCCAAGTGGCATAACAAGAAACTCAAAGTGACCATAATGACATCGAAAAGCAGTCTTTTGCACATCTTCGTCCTTCATCCGAATTTGGTGATGACCAAATCTAAGGTCAATTTTGGAAAATTAATTAGCTCCAAATAGATCATCCATGAGATCATCAATCCTAGGAATAGGATATATATTCTTTATGGTATTCTGCTTCAAAGCTCTAAATTCTATACGCATCCTCAAAGTTCCATATTTTTTCTTTACCAACACTACTGAAGAAGCATAAGGGCTAGAGCTTGGTCTAATGAGTCCCAACTCTAAGAGTTATTGAATGGTATTTTTAATCTCATATCTAAACTTTTTGGGATGTATATAAGGTGGTATCTGAATGGGTGAATTAACCTCCTCCAAAACAATGTTATGCCCAACCACCCTATCAGGTGGTCTACCATGTGGAAGATCTCCGAAAACTTTTTCATATTTGTGCAAAAGTGTCTCTAAATATTTTGGGTGTTTAACAACTCTGATTTTTGGCTTGGGAGAGGTGATATAATATTCAGTATCCCATTATATATCCCCATGCCTCAATATATATCTCATACTATTTCAATTTACTACTTGTTTTGGGTAAGTGTGCTTCCCTCTCACAACCCTTAGTACCCTTGTTGAATCTTGAAATTTCATTTCAGGAATTTGATAACTTATTGAATGCTCTCCTATAGAAAACAGACATTTAACTCCCAAGACTACATTAGTATCAAAAACATCAACCACATAAAACCTATCAACAAAAGTATAGTTACCTATGGTGACTTGCAGCTTTGGAACCCATGTGTTGCATTACATTGTGTTGTGACCTGGAATGACAACTGTGAAGCCATCGAATGGTTCACTTGGTATCTTTATTTTCTTCACCATCTCTACATCAATGAAATTATGTGTAGCCCCTCCATATACCAATACTGAATCTCTTTGTCCCAATACCACACCCTTGCATCGAATAGTGTGATAGCGAGGCACTGTTGAAAGTACTTCCATTTTTGCTTTGTCCGGTGAAGGCTAATTGTTTTCTTGTTTTTCCTTCAATTGTTGTCCATATGCCTCATCTTGATCTGAAGTGTGCCTCTCTTCATCCATACCCCCTTCATACCCATCATTATCATAAAATACTTCTGTGTATTGAGCCTTTCCTTTAGCACATTTATGCCCCGATGTCCATGTTTGGAAACATTGTTGATCCTAGCTTTGTCGTCAGTTTTGGCAGTTAAATCACATGTTTTAACATATGTTTTATCATATTTTTGCATATTTTCTATATTTCAGCTCATTATTCATCCCTAGGTATGAATGAATTTAATATTTATGTAAAATCTATTTATTACTATCATTTTATGATTTTATTGATTAAAATTGACATTGTTTGAAGCGTGTTTGATATATTAATCTATGTCTTTATTTGTTTGTAGGTTATATAGTCTTTGGAAAAGTTAATAAATAGACACGTGTTCAGCTAGATATACGTAGAGCATATCCAGCTCATTGTCCGGCTTACCGTCCAGATTGCTAACTAGATTGTGCGTTATTGATAACAAATTCCATGCATTAAAACGTTGGAACAGTCTGCAAACTACTTGTTGTCCACACGTCTGGGTGATGGAGAAGCTCTCGTTCTAGAAGACTCACCATCATGCTGCATTTTATTGACACCACACCACCATTCCATGTGTTTGGATGATAGCATGGTTCTTGTTCTAGAAGACTCACCAACATGCTCTCCTTTCCCTGATACTACTCCACCAGCCACGCTAAAGAAGGAGCCTGTATACCACATCACGCGATGAAGAGAGATGACGTACGAAGGAGAGAGAGAATGTTGTGCATTGGTGTTTGATCAGTTAATGGTCATAATGGTTGACTAAATTTATAGAGCAGTCAACCACTAAAGGGTTGACTTACTCATCTCGTGTAAACAATATATATATCAGCCTCTACATGAGAACTCAATTGGATAGCAGTTTAATGAGTTTATGCATGTGATTCATTGTTCTTAAGCACACTATAGTTATGTTCCATATTTTTAATAGAAGCTATATGTTCTGTTGTTCATCAATTTTGTTTGAGTAAGTGTCATCCAGGCATCACCCCTGATTGCTTAGAGGACCCCTCATCAACCATCAGTTTCTTTTCTTTTGTAGTTTCATTACCTTTTTTTGTAGTTAGTTTGATTTCTAGTTTGCTTTCATTTAAATTACCATAAACGTTTATTTCATTTACTTCCTGTAATATTGTGTGAATTAGTTTAGTTTTATTTCCAAAATCAAATAGCTAGTTGTGCGCATAGTTTTCATTCAATTTGTTATAGTTTGTTTTCAATTTACTTTCAGTCATTTCATTTCCAGTTTTACTATTTTGTTTTATTTGCAAGCATACATAATAGATTATTGTTCATTTCCTTTTTTTCATAATTTTATTTATATTCCAGATTGTTTCTTAGTATAATATGCAATGATTTATTTTTATGAATTAGTTTAAAATTGTCTCGTTGTCAAATTTAATTATTAAGTAGGTTTATTTACTGCCTCTCTGCATTGTATTTACATGTTCACAAATTCAGTTGAAGATTAGATCATTTAGGTTACTTTCTTTTATTTTAGCTATGCAGACTGTCATTCGGGAAACCTATGTAAACTGTCATTCAGACAACCCTTTCAGACCTATAGTCCAATCTGTCATTCAGTTTGTCATTTCGTCTTGAGTGATTTTTATGTGTTTTGAACCTGTTTAAAACTCTGTTTCTTTAGTTTTTAAAGTATGCTTTGACTGTAATAGTTAGATGATAGATTTACTTAATATTAATACTAAAAGTTAGGTAGTTTTAAATTGTTTGTTAAAGTTTTATCCTTTCACTTTGAACATGTTTTGAGTTATGTTATGTTTTGCTTCTTTTGTTTGTTTCTAATTTCTTTGACCAATATTGTTGTACTATTTTGTAATCATGCCTTTGGATTGATTTATCCATTTGCATGTAAAACTTAGTATTAGGTGTGTTATCTTTAGGAAAGTATACTGGTACCTTGTAGAATAGAACTTAAAGTTATTTTTATTAAGTTTTCTACTTTTTTTTATTAATTTTTTAACTTGCTTCTTTATTAAGTTTTCTAGTCATTTTTAAGTTAGATCTTCCTCGCATCCTAGTTTCTCACTTGAAGAGTTAGTTGTTGATAGTATCCTCTTTCAGTCTTAAGTTATTTTCTTATAAAATAAATTATCAATCTAGTTGTTGAATTATGTTTCCAATATATGACTTCTTTGTATAAATAGTTTTTGAAATTATTCAATAAACTCTACTAGAAAGGGTAGTTCTTTAGTAATTGTTTACAAAGTAGAATGGTGTATTTTTTATACCTTAATCTAATACTTTGTTCAGGTTCAATTACCTTAATAGTTGACTTCTTAGGAATTTGACTCAGTTTTTCATTTTGAAAGATCTTTCGATCTTTTGTTTGTTAAAATATTTCCACGACACCATAGGAACTCCTCTACCTTCACATATGTTTTGTGTCAACTCTAAGCCTACCAACCCTGGTCAATAATTAATTATTAGGTGGATTAATCAAGACAATATAACACCCAACAATTTTGGCATCATTGTCGAGGAGTTGTTCTGTAAGGTAGAATAGAATAATTTATGAAGTTTAGTAATAGGATGGTGGCGGGGGAGCGGTAAGATGAGAGGTAAGAACCTACACATCTGTTATAAAAGGAGCCCCCAAAACCAGCATTAGTAGTAGCATAGTTTCTTTAGTTTGATTTTTTCATGAGAATACCTAGAGATCCTCAGGGTAGATTTGTTAAGACAGTAAAACTTATTGAAATACCTACTAACTTTCACAGGGGACATAATTCCCCAACTACTAACTCACTAGAAAGGTATTGAAAGACACCTGTCGGAGGTACTTCTACACAGAAACCTGAGGAGAACCTCTCAGAAGATCTTACCGGGGAAGCCATAGATGGAGAAGGAACCTTGACAGGAGGTCCTAAGGACCCCATCCCTAAGGAAGTTCAAGAAGATTAGCCATTAGGAACATCTAACCCTCCATTAGTTTTGAATCCAAATAACACAACTTTTTCACTAGTAGGAGATCTGAATTTCGTTGACTTTGTGAATCTCGCTCATGTCAAATATCTCTTTGGAAACCACGTAGATATAGTTATCTCACAAATTGAACAATCAACGGTAGAACCTACTCTCCCTCTAGGTTTGAATAAAAACACGGTTGATCAAAGGAAGATCTCTCCCAAAAAAGAACATTGGGATGCCCCATTATCACCTTGAAAGGAGCCTCCTAGGTATATTTACTCTAGAAACCCATCCTATATGGAGAGACGGGGAGGGAACGAAGATCATGATGAATCTAGAAATGATGAAGTAGAAGGGGAAAATTAAAATGAGTTCACCTTCGAGTTTCCCATTCTATACATCGTATAGGATGTAACTATGAAAAAAATCCCTCCTTCTTTTTACCTACTTTCTATGGAAAAAGTAACGAGGATCCAGACATATTTTTGTTCGAGTTTGATATCCTTTGTAGGAGCTATAATTATCTACAAGATTCTCATAAACTAAAACTCTTTCCCACTACACTAAAAGATTCTGCTTTGAGATGGTTCATGGGATTAGGAGAATCCACTATCAGGACCTGGGATGATATGAAAACTTCATTTTTGCAAAAATATCAAGAGTATTGCAAACCTAAGGACTCTTGACATCATATATTCCAGATACAATAGTTTGAATATGAAAGCCTAGAGGATTATCTCTAAAGGTTCATTTATACATTACATAAATCAAAATATAGCGACCTCTGAGAATATGCAGCCGTGTACACTTTTCCTTAAAGGGATCTCCAAGGACTTGATAGAAAGCCTACATCTCATGGCAGCTGACAATATTTCTCATAAAAACTTTGCACAAATAAGTGAGATGTGTAAAAATTATTCTAGAAGTAGGGGGGAAGTTGGAAAAAAATTTCATGAGCCCTATAATAGAAATGTAAGAGGAAACATTCCCAGTTCAAGTGGAGTTACAAGGGTAGAGTTAAAAAAACTATTGGATAATTTCAAGACAGATATCTTAGGAGCAATGGGTTCCCAACTGGATGCTTTAGAAGCCAAGAAAATGCAGGATGAAGAACGAGCATCAATGATAATGAAGATGTAGGACTAAACATCCCCAAAGGGAATGTCCATTAAACAACATCTCCATATGTCACATTTGTACGGAGGAACATCCAACAGACAATTTCCCATCGTTTCTTGGGTTGCAAGCTATCTATAAGAGTGAGGATGTAGGTGAAACATCTAGGAGGCCTCCTTGGAAACCTAGAGACCAACTAGCACACCAAAAATTTCCACCACAAACCCCACTCTATTATCCCCCATGCCAACCGCCTCAACAATGGAATACCTCAAGTTGGCAGAACTGGCCACCTCAATACCCTCCTCCTCAATTTTTGCAGCAACAATATTGGTCACAAGGATGGAGAGGACAACCATACCCTCAGTCACAACTTGTCTCTGCACCTAATCATCCTTATCCTCAGCACCAAACAAATTTTCAGCAAATTTCTCCTACATTTGTGTCTCTAGTTCCTCTCATCGCACAACAACCTCATCACTTTCAAAATACAAACCCTCTACGATTGAAATTATTACCTACACAACCGATACCTAACCCAAATAATAAACCAACTCTATCTCTTAACAACATTGAGTTGCGAACTCTTCCATCATATCTTATTTCGACTGTACCTGTACATGAGATTCAATTACAATCTGGAAGAGTTGTAAATGATAAACCCAAGTCATCATTCATCATTCATGAGGAAAATGAAGAAGAAGAGGATTCAAATGAACCCATGAATGATTCCATTTGGAGGATGCAAACATTTTGAAGATTCTAGCACACACCCATCCTCTGCAAGGACCTATTTAGGATCAAAAAGTTCCTCCATTTTCGGAAAGACTACTAATAGAAAAACCTGTAGTTCATCCCCAGTATGATATTTTGAACGAATTAAAGAATATTTGTGTCAAAATTCCTCTATTGCAAGCTATCAAGGACATACCAGTCTACAGCAAGGTAATAAAGGAACTATGTATTAAACGCCTAGGGAAGAAGCAAAAGGACCCCCTCACAATTCATGTTATAAAGAGATGTCTGAATGTATGACAGATCAGTCCTGGATTGCAAAATATACAAATCCAGGAGCCCCAATAGTGACTGTAGTTGTAAACAATACCTCCATAGGAAATACATTAATTGATTTAGGATCCACCATCAACATGATGACCACCGCAATTTTAGAAGTTTTATAGTTGGGACAATTCCTATAACCTACCCCTTCCATCCTAGAACTAGCAGACCGTACTACGATAAAACCTGTCGCAGCTCTGGATGACATTATTGTATCAGTAACCTCATGGAATACCCTCTCGAATTTATGGTCGTAGAATCAAAAGATCATTCTAAAGGGAATCCTATTATATTTGGGAAGACCATGGTTAGCTACTGTAAATGATTTAATAGGATGTAGGGATGGATAGATGACTATTTCTAATGGGTTGTATACACAAAGACATATTTTTTACCCCCCAACAAAACCAATAATCAAAAACTCATGGTGGTTAGATTGTTCTTTTGGGGACGAGGAATTTGATGACCTCTCCCTCCCTAATGATTTATCTTAGGCACTTCAGGAGCAGGCCACTGAGAATGTATTAAACCAGTTTGTTTCTTCGACAACTTGTATAGATCTTCCTCAGTCTTTTGCTCAGTTCGATCGAATTTTTGGAGATGAGTTCCAAGAAAATGTGGCTCTCTAAATGTTTACGGAAACAATTTGTGTATTCACAATTGAAGGCCATACAGGACCCTATAGCATACCTTGTGAAGTTGTGAAGTTGGACACAGGGTTAAGTGAAAACCAACAAGCACAACTGCTTGAGGTTCTTAAAAAACAAGTTGGAGAATTTGCATGGGAATACACTGATATGAAGGGTTTACACCATAACAGCTGTATTAACCATATTTATATGGATCCAAACATTTCACCTGTAAGGAAACCTCAGAGGAAGATGAAGCCTGTTCTAAAAGATATAGTAAAAGAAGAATTAAAAAAACTCATTAATGTTGGTTTCATCTACCCTATTTCTGATAGTAAATGGGTGTCTCCCCTAGTGGTATTTCCAAAGAAATTCATGGGAAAATGGTGCATTTGTGTCGATTTTAGAGAGCTAAACAAATCCACACTTAAAGACTACTTTCCTTTACCTTTTATTGATCAAGTGTTAGATACCATCTCAGGTAAACAATATTTTTCCTTTCTTGACTGATATACTGGATACAACCATATTTAAATAGCACCTGAAGATCAAGACAAGACCACTTTTACATTCCCTTGGGGAACGTACGCTTATAGAGTTTTGCAATTTGGCTTATGTAATGCACCTGCCACTTTTTAGTGAGAAGTCTTAGGATTTTTTCCCGATATTATACATGACTATGTGGAGGTATATATGGAAAATGTTATAGCCTATGGTAATACTTTTCAAGAGGCTCTTGACAACCTGGAGAAGGTCTTGATCTGATGTCAAGAAACGAATTTGTCCCTTAGTCATGAAAAATGTAAAATGTTTTTCACAAAAGGTATAGTTTTAGGACACCATATTTCCTCTCAAGGAATTAAGGTAGATCCTGCTAATATCGAAGTAATTGTTGGTATTCCCTCCCCAAAAACTCAAAAAGAGGTAAGAATTTTTCTTGGTCATGCAGGCTATTGTCGTCGCTTTATTGAAAATTTTACTAAAATCGTTGCACCAATGTTTAAATTGCTTACAAGGGATGTAGAATTCCAGTGGACAGAATCTTGTCAAAATGTTTTTGAATTTTAAAATCTAAACTATCGATGGCACCAATACTCCAGAGTCCCGATTGGTCCCTTCCTTTCCATATATCCACTGATGCCTCTGACACGGCCATAGGAGGAATATTGGGCCAAAAAGAAGGACAAGCACCTTATGCCATTTATTTTACTAGCAAGAATTTGAATCCTACTGAGCTAAATTACATTGTTACTTAAAAATAATTTTTGGCAGTAGTTTATTCTATTAATAAGTTTCACCATTACATTATAGGGTACGAAGTTTTTGTGCATACCAATCACTCTGCCATTATATTTTGAATGAATAAACCAATTACTAATGGTAGAGTAACCCGATGGATTCTTCTATCACAAGAGTTTAACATCACCGTCATTGACCGACCTGGTAAAGTAAATCTAGTAGCATATTTCCTTTCTTGTATTCAATATGATTCTTGTGATAAACCTATTGACAATTATTTTCCTTATGAACATTTGTTTGTTGTGACTGTTCAAACCCCTTGGTTTGCAGACATTTCCAATTATTTAGAAACTAGGAAATTACCAAACCATTTGTCCCCATGTGAAAAATGTCATATTGTAGTTCATAGTTCTAATTATTCTTGGGTTGATAATGACCTCTTTCGCACCGGTCCAGATCTTATTATTTGACGATGTGTGTGGGAGGATGAAATGATAGACATCCTCCAAGCATGCCATGATGGACCATGTGGAGGACATTATTTTGATAAGCAGACGACATATGAAGTACTTCATTTTGGTTATTACTGGCCAATCATTTTCAAGGATGTTTCCAAGTATGTTAAAGGATGTGATAGTTTCCAAAGAATGGGTAGACCTACATCATCTAATCAGATGCCTTTACAACCTCAAGTTATGATTGAACCTTTTGAGGAATGGGCTCTTGATTTTGTAGGACCAATTTCTCCCATGTCTCGTAAAAATAAGTATATCCTGGTTTGCATGGATTATGTCACCAAATGGTTAGAAGTTAAAGCTTTGTTTAGAGCTACAGAGAAATTGGTGGTAGAATTTATATATGAAGAAATATCCACCCAGTTTGGTGTACCTAGAGAAATTGTCACAGACCAAGGCTCCCAATTTGCTTCTAAATTAATGAAAGAAATTACTACAAAGTATGGCATTTGACATTGCAAGTCTTCACCTTATCACCCTTAGGCTAATGGCTAGGTAGATTCAACCAACAAAGTGTTAGAATCCATTTTAACCAAATCCATTCACTTACATCATAAGGATTGGGTAGATAGACTCAAAGAGGCCTTATGGGCCTATAGGATAACATGGAGAAACACTACCAGAAATACCCCCTATGAATTAGTGTATGGAAAACAAGTCCTTTTACCTATTGAATTTCAAGTTAAGACCTTTCGTATGGCATCAGAATTAGGCATGGATTTAGATGAAGCATAGAAACAATGAGTGTTATAGATTAATGAATTAGATGAGATTAGACAAGGTGGACTCCAAAGAACCATGCTAATACAGAATCAACAAAAGAAATGGAATGACAAGTTTATTAAACAAAAGCAATGTAATACTGTAGATTGGGCACTACTATTTGACTCACGGTTTAAAAATTTTAAAGGAAAATTAACTACTTGTTGGATGGGACCATATGAAGTAGTTACATATTTTGACGATCGGTCAGTAGAGATTAAAACAATTGATGGTTCACGAGTTTCCTTTGTATTAAATGGGAATAGACATAGAATTTATCACCAACCAACGTCTAAATAGGATTTCATACAAAATGTTTTGCAACAGAATGAAATGGAATTGGTTGAAGAAGAAGTTATTCCTCCTCCTCCTGATCCTTAAAAAATATTTTTGGGTTATCATTACTTGTATATATGTAAATATGTGTTTGTTTCTTTGAATAAACAAGAGTCGATTCTGATAAATTGCTTACAAGGGACTCTTTTTCTTTCTATAATGTCATATATGTTACCATGAATAAATTGAATCATCTAACAAGTGGTTCTCCAGTTTGATTACAAGTATATCATCTCTATAATCAGCTAATGGAGTGTTATTTGGAAAAGGGAAGTACACTAAAACACTTCTAAGGTATCTTAACTTTTCTTGGGGTACTTTTTAAATTTTCAACTTATCGTGACAATAAAAAAACACAATTCTCTATATATCATACTTAACCATATTTTTTATGATTCATGTGGTTTTTGGTATTTTGATTGAGACATGTATATTTATGATTTACTCTTTGGAACAGTTGCTTGATAGGCCTACTTTTATTATCATATAATCTCATTTTATACATATGGATTGCTAGTTCATCCTATACTTGTTATCATAACTTGTCTCTCAAGTATTTTGGTGATGACTCAAGAGTAAGTGGAATTTTTTCTTGTGGGGAACATTACTTATCTTTCATGAAGAAGAAGGACTATAAGGACAAAGAGCAACTTTAAGTTATTCTCTTTTGACATGATTTATGGTTAAGTCCATTATGAAAAAATTTACTTATGAGTTTACTTTACAAAATTGATTTATGTGTTTAGAAGGACTTAACACGCTCTAGTACCAATCGGCTTCCATATATTTAATTTCACTATACAAGGAAAACCCACCAGGGTACTGAACAGGCCTGCTGGAAACGGGTCAATGCTAAGTAATAACTCGATAAATGCAAGTAAACTTGTCGGGGTACTAAAAATGCTCACTGAAAGTGGGACTATGCTTGCATGGTACCAAGATAAACCCATCCAAATACTAAATAGGCCTGCTGGCAGTGGGGCAATATAGAGTGAAAGAGATATGGTTAATGCATCACTATGCACATGATTCGTAGAACAATGATAATATAATGAAAATTTTTTAGAACTTATGGATAACATGTCAAGGAAAAATGTTTATAATGCCATTTGAGAATGGTTGTAAGTTGGGCTTAGGACCAACCGTCTAATTCAACAAATACCTAGGATGCCATAATCCTAGAAATGGGACCCATAGCTCTGAATCTCACACACTCTGGGGTACACTCAAAATATTTTTTGATGACAGGATATCTTTAAAATGAGGCGTGGATGACTAGATTTTCCTATGGCATTCTTTCGATTATATTATCATCATTCAAGTGGTATTTCTCGGCACTATTATATTATTTTTTATAAATATACATATCTGAATCATTTCCATTTACTAGTTAGTTTTTCTTTTTCTTAAAAAATAATAACAGCATGATCAAAATCCTTATTATCTAGAACAATATTTTTTATTTCTTGTATGGCTTGAGGACACGCCATATATTTGGTTTGGGGGAGGATTATGAAGGATTAGACTATTTTTATTTTCATTATTTATGACAGATCCATTTATCTCTGACAAATGATAAGTGTTTTTAGAATAATGTAAGCAGTGGAACTTATTTTTAGCACGAAGCATATTTTCATAGAAAAAATCAATATGGAGGACTGTATGGTGGATCGAAGATAGTCCAAATAAATACCAAATGATGATCTAAATAAAATATTTTGATATTATAGCACTTATGATTAAAATTTGCCAACGAAATTTTGTTTTTTGTTCTATTTGGAAAAATAGTTTTTACCTCCATGTGGACGTGATTTTACCTTAGAATCTTTTTAGTCATCATTTCACTGTTAGCAACCATATACTCTTACATAATCACGCATGTAATATATCAAATGACTGATTTTCTTGATTAAGGTTGTTATAATTGTAAATGTGATTTATGCCTTTGTGTCATACGTTCAACCTGCCCGAAGTTTACTTTGGGACATGGTTGAACTAATCATAAACCTTATGAATTAATGTATATGTCTGTTAATGACACACGCCTCAAGGTTTTCTATGATAGCATGATATCTTAAAGCAGGATGAACTTCTTGTTATTCCATTGTTTTTATCACCATCATTTCTGTAGAGCTGTTTCAGCCATTTTTTTATATCCTCTAAAAATTCCTGTATCCTAATTATTGAACAATGCAGAATTGTTTTAAACCTGAGAGCTTTAAAATTAATACCATCAAAGAACTTAACAAAGTTATTAAATATTCATACAACATTTGACATGAAAGATATGCTATTTTAAAAGCACAAGCCAAAAGATTGAATTTTAAATTACCTCCTTCATCTGCCAAGTCGAAGGAAACTGCTAGCATAGCTCCACCTTCTTCCTCATTTATCTTTCTTTCTTCTCAGTGGAACCTGGCATTTATTTGGTTTGGGGGAATGTTGATCCTAGATTTGTCATCATTTTTGGCAGTTAAATTACGTGTTTTAACATATGTTTTATCATATTTTTGTATATTTTCCGTCTTGCAGCTCATTATTAAGCCCCAGGTATGAACGAATTTAAGATTTATGTAAAATATGTTTATTACTATCATTTTATGATTTTATTGATTAAAATTGACATTGTTTGAAGTGAGTTTGATATATTAATTTATGTGTTCTTTTGTTTGCAGATTATATAGTATTTGGACAAGTTAATAAACATACACGTGTTCAGCTAGATATACGTAGAGAATATCCAGCTCACTGTCCATCTTACCATCCACATCGCTAACCAGACTGCACGTTGTTGATAACATATTCCAAGGATTAAAACATTGGGACAATTTGCAAACTACTTGTTGTTGGATATTATGGGCAGACTTGGGTTTACGGTATTTAACCAGCAACACCCCTAGCTCACTGTCCCTTTTGGAAACAGACCGCGAAGCGGCCTGAAGTCTCACCCAAAGTGATTCTAATGGGTTGGCCAAGGACTCAAGCGTCTTGGACCAGGTTCTGTGGCATCTTTTCTTACGACTCGCAGCGCTTCTAGCTGCGAGGTCTCTTTCTCTGCGCGTCACGCGACTCCTCTGCTCGCGTCGCGCGATCTCCTCGTCTTGCAGCTCTTCTAGCCGTGAGATATCCCTTCTACTGTCATGCGGTCCCTTTCCACGTCGCGCACTTTCACTGACCCGCGATGACTCCAGCCTTATCGCATCGCCGCTCACCAGGCGATACGTAACTTTCTCCCAACACTAAGCCCTTAACCTACGGTATCGCGCACCGCAGCTCCTCTGCCGGTGCGATATCGCCTTCTTGCGATAACCTACTCCCGCGGCTCAGCGCACTTAGCATAGTTCGTGTCGACTCGCAAGGCTCAACATACCAGGCTGTTCAATACTGCGACTAGTGACTGTTTCACGCAAAGCATAAATGAACCCACATACAACATGCCAAAGACTTCAACTTATGTTTATCCTTCTATATTGCTGTGAACTGAATAACTCATACATACATTAAACTGTAAACAAAGTCCATGAAATGACTGATAAATGCACAAGTAAACATAACACATAATCCAATCACATAACACTCAATTTTAACGTGGTTCACCTCCAGGATGGAAGTTACGTCCACAGAACTGTGTTTTATTATAGCTCAGGGGAAGGTAAAACATATTTCTGCTGCACCGCATATGCAGCTCAAGATATTCTCTCTTAGATCTCTTTTCTTCTCTATATTGCACTCCCACAATATACTCTTCCCTCTCCGTCGATCCCTGCAGATCGTTACATGCATGCTTAATAAGCCAGCTACTGGTTACCGTAAGATTGCTACCGCTAATAACAGAACCAGAGCTTGGCTTTTACAACAATCTATGTTACTTCTATTATCTATATCATCCAACAATTGTCTAACTATCTAATCTACCAACCAACCAACTAACTCTTTTACAATACAAAATATATCCCTTTATAGGCAGCCTGAAGGTCTTTCCATTACAACACTGTGGGCCTGTCCCAACAGTAACCCAAACCCTAATTAGTGATAGTCGACATATCTGTACTTGAGGTAGCCGCTTTTTGTCACACCACAGCTCTCTGCAGTCTTCCATGCTTCCCGACGCTGATCATGGGTACTGTGCACCGCTTAACTTTTCTATCCTTCGTCTTCAATGCTTCAGCCTCGTTGCTCCTTTTCCTTTATGAGGGTTGCTGAGCCCTCCTATCTTTCGTCGCTGCCTTCAATGCAATGGGTGAGCTCTCTCTTCTCGGCTGCTCAAGTACCGTTGTCTTTCTTGACTTCTCCGTCTTCTTCGTCATGGTTTTCGGCTCTGCTCTGTAGCTGGAAACGTGCTATAGTGTTGTAGCTCTATCTTGTCTCCTCTCCGCCAAAACTTATCTATCCGCTAAACTAGCAGCTTCTTCTGTAGCTGCGGGACCCTGCTCCAACAGTCCCTTAACACTTACTTGTGGCTCGTCCTCGAGCCACTACCAGCGGACTTCTCCTGCTGTAGCTTTGCCTTGGCTTCCTGCGAAGTCCTCTGCAACCTGTCTCGAAGTCCTGCAACTTCCTTCTACATCACTTCGACATGCTCTTGTGCCGAGTCAAGCAAATCTTGACTAATACTGGCGTCTTCTATGGCGTCAGTTTCCTCTCTGGTGGTAGTGAACTCCTTCACTTTCTGCTCAACCGTATCGACTAACTCGGTGATTTTCTCCTGGTAGGGTTGAAGCAGGTCATTGATGTGTATCTCCTTTGTTCTTAATCGATGTGCTTCCTGCTACAAGCAGTTCATCTCCTTTGTATTCCTCATCTTCTGAAGAGCTGCCAAGCCCTTAATTTCTTCTTTCATTGCTGCTGCAGTATTCTCTATCTACTGAATACTTTGCTAAACTTCTACTTTTTTGGGTGGTGCATGTAACTCCGCCCATGTGTTTGTCACCTCCGTGAGTACCGACATTGCTTCATCGATGCAAGATTTCATCTGCGCGGAAGTGAGTCGGAAGGCCTCTATTCTTGTTTCCTTGTCTGCGTGGGGGGTGCCCGGTGGTCGAGCTTCAAGCTTAGTCTCAAGCTCAGCAATTTGCGCTTTGTAGTCTTCCTCCATCTTGGCTATTGTTTCTTTCATCATGGTTACTGTTTCCTCCAGAGCCTTTGCTATGTCTGCAACTCTTCTTAGCTTCTGTGGGGTAGGCAACGCGAACTCGATGTTACATTTGGGTAGCTCTAATGTGATGCCCTGTAGTACTTGAGAGAGTTCCCGATACCTGTCTTGATATGTTTTTAACTCGTCTGCCTTTTTCTGATAGCTGGTAGCGAGTGCTGCATTCTGTTGCTTTAGCTGCGTATTCTGTTTGTAAGTCGCGAGCTCTCTACTCCTGAGCTCTGCGCTTAGCTGCTGCTGGATCATCTGCAACTGATCAATATGGAACTCTGCAAGGTTAACCTCGATGGGTTGCCTAAACTGAACTGGTGGGTCCTTCATTGTTGCAGGGAATCGGATGCTTCCTAGCGGAATCAACACTATATTGAGGCGATCTTTTTCTAAGCTTTCCTCGTGGGACATCGACGGTGTCGAAGTTTCTCCGGCGGTCGCCTTTACCGGTGGAATGTGCATCATGGCAGTCTTCTCTGTAATTGTTTTTAAGTCTAGAAGTTGCTTTTCTACTGTGCCATGTATATTTTCCTGTGATGTCTTCATCGCGTCAAATGAGTCCTTCAGTGTGTCACACATCCTTGTTGCGATGAGTTCATAATCATCATCTGTTAATGCAGTCTTCAGAACTGGTTTTGAAGTTTTGTGTTTTTTCTTCTTCTGTGTCTCTGTGGTCTCTTGTCCTCCATTCTTTGGCGTGTGTGCCTCTATTGGCCCTTCCAGTGGATCTTTTCTCTTTTCGCCTAGTGGTGGCACTTCTGTTGTTCCTTGTGCCTGGGTCTCCACTTTGTCTTTGCCCTTTTTTGATGGGTCTGTCTGCACGGTATCTGGTGACAGTGGTGTAGTATCTTCATATTCTTGCCGCCATTGGTCATCAAAGTCCTTGATGATGTCTTCGACATCCTTCACTGTCATTCTGAACCAGACATTAGCCCAATCGTCCCTTTTAGTCCTTTTTGGCCTCAGATAGATTCTATGGCTGTCTGCCAAAAAATTAAGCCGGTTATCATATATGTCCACGGTCTCCCTGCTGATCCGTGGTGATTCTTGGATAATTTTCTTCAAAATATTATAGTATTCATAGAATACTATCGTATTAACCTTTTTCTTTGCTGGGCTGTTGCTTTCCCATAAGCTAGCATAGCACACGCCTCTGGGCGCTCCACTTGTGATCTGTGGAAACTGGGTATTGGGTGGCTCCTTCCAGCCGACGAATGCACATAGTATAAGCAGCCACGAGAAATGGAAAGGTTGGTTTGCTTCATCCTGGGCTTCCAAACAATCTTCCTGAAGCATATTTAATAAAAATAAGGACCAATTGAACTGCTCGCCCTCTGTAACTTGTATGGCCAGGTTGATTACTGATCCTGTGACTTCCTTTGGTCAGACCTTGGTTAGCAGTCTTCCTGCAAGCAGGCTGGCTGTAAATCTAAGTGTATCATTTTGTAAACTTGTGATGTCATAAGCCCTGCCTCCTCTCTGTAGTTGATACTTATTAACTAAGGCTGGTGGCAGCTTAGAATCCTTGGTCTTTCCTGTTGTCTGTATCTCGGGGTCTTTACCAGTCTTGGACAGGCCGGTGATGTGATGTATCAAGTCGACGTTTAGGTCGACCCTGTTGCCTAGCCAAAGATAACCTCCATGTACACATGAAAGTAGGACACGCACCATAGCATTGACCTCTGTACCATGTCCAAAATGGGGTAGTCGCAACAAATTGAGCAGACCTGAGCGCTCAAGAATCTGGACATGTGCCATGGGAACAAATTCATCTCTACCTGTCCTTAGGTTCTTCTCAATCATAAGATACTGATCTGACTTGAAGTGAGGGTACGTCTTACCATCTCCCAGGTTATAATCTACAAATTTAACAACACCAGCATATCCTACTAGATCTCCATTTTCCTTTACTCGAGAATCTATTGGCGGTATGGGAACAGTAAGCTTACCACTCTTAGGGATTTTGACCTCTGGAGCACCTTCAACTCATGGTATGAGGTAGTCCACTGCACTAAGGACTTCATCCTCTGGCTCCGAACTGGATCCCTCTATTGGCTGAGCATGGCTCCTCATCTTTGGCGGTTCTCTGGTTTGTGACGAGCTCGGCGGGGTACCCTTAGATGACGTCGTCATGGGAGTTGCAAGGCCAGTACGCTCGAACCTTTTCAGTAGCGCTTCTAGAGGTTCGTACTTGAACAGAACCCAATCTAGAAATACTAGGATGGGTGCTGTAACCATCTTCTCTTTAAGTGTGTCTAGACTTTGCTGACATTCCTCATTCCATAGGAATTTTACATCTTTCTTTAGCAATTTCTCCATTGGTGCTGTAATCTTTGTGTAGCCCTTGATGGACTTTCTGTAGTACCAGGTATGACCAAGTACTGTCCTCAATTGCTTGAATGAGTTGGGTGCTAGAATATTTACAATGATGGCGATCTTCGCAGGATCTACCATCAAGCCTTGTCTGCACACAATATGACCCAACAAAATACCAAATGGTGCACAAAATATACATTTTTTCAAGTTTAGAGAAATCTGGCATTGCCTACATTTCTCTAACATCAGTCTTAAGTCTCCTATGTGCTTGTTGATTAGTCCAAATACAGTCCAATCATCAAAATATACTTCTAGGAATTTATGGATGTATTCTTTAAATACAGCAACTACTATAGAAAATATAGCTGGTGCATTCTTAAGACCAAAGGGCATTACCCTATACTGGAACGAGCCCCATTCTGTTGCAAAGGTGATCTTGGATCGATCTTCTGGATGTATTATGATCTGATGGTAGCCTGAAAATCCATCAGTGAAGGATTAAACCTCCTATCCTCCCGCGTTGTCTAATACCTCATCAGTGAATGGTGTTGAAAATGGATCGTGAAGCGATGCATCGTTGAGTTTGCGCAGATCGACATAGATCTTGATGTCCCCTTTGGTTTTCTTCTCTTGCATGACCATGGGGCTAACCCATTCGCTTTCTTCTACCGGCTCAATGATGCCTGCTGCTAGCATCTTATCTATTTCGTCCTTTACTTTTTATTTGTAGCGCGGATTCAATCTATATGGGCGCTTCTTGACTGGTCTAGCATCCTCCTTCAATGGTATCCTCATGACTCCCAGGTCGCCAACTATTCCCTTCATCTCTGTGAACTTTGTGGGAAATAGGTCCTGATAGTCATGTAACAAATCTGCAATCTGTCCGACTGTTTCATCGTTCCAATAGTCTCCAATAGAGGCAAACTTAGGTTCTGCGTCTGTGCCAATATTGATATTTTTAATCTTGATGGGCTCTATGATTGCTGGAATCTCTAACTGTGGTCCCTCAACATCACGAGTCCCTTCTGACTCCGGAATTTTGGTGTTGCGAGGGTCTTCATCCACCTCCTCTGGTTCTAATGTAAAATTATAACACTCTAACGCCTCTTCTAGCTGGATATCCCACTCAGTTTGAGCTGGCACTGATATGGTACAGTCTTCAAATATCTTGCTCTTTATTACTTGTAAGGCCTAATCAACACCTGGATACTCAAATTCAAAAGTGAAGGTGAGTAGAAAGCTATCTATCATAAGTGGCCATGTTGTTGTTCCCTTGCGCAATTCAGTCTCTGTACACCAGTTCCTTGGAACTATGTCCAAAGTATGAATGAATCGGTGAACCCATTCATCCTCGGGAATGTCCGACCAATTCTATTCGCATGTCTGAATGTGTGACCTGGGGTCACTCTCTCCTGTGTACTTCTGCGGGACATACTCTCTATCGACAGAAAATCTGATCGCCATCAATCTTTTAATATCATCCCATGATGCAATGTTCTCTTTATGCGCATACCACCATCTTGTAGGTGTGGCTCGTACTGCAAGGTCCATAGCTGAGATCCTCTGCTCGTAAGGAATCTGTTGCTCAAACTACTCAAGGAAGTCCTGGATATCTGTCAGACCATGATATGATGGAATCTCATTGATCTCTGCGCCAATCCATCGTAGTGACTTAGTCAAGTACGTGCACCTATGCATTGAGACTTCGAAGTCTGTTCTGCCAGTTCTCTAGACCAACATCTGAATCCGATGCGCATGAGCTATCACATTGCCAACTAATGTTCCCATCTTTTGTTGGATTGACATAGTCACTCTGGTTTGTGGCCATCTGATAGAGACTCTCCATGTTACGTGCCTCCTCCTCTGCTCGGATAGGTTCAATATATCTAGGACCCTGGAAAGGATACAACGGCGCGATGACCCGGATCTGCGCGTCCTCAAAGGTCATTTGTATTCTCTTTAGGTCGATAATAGCCATGTTACCGATTGCCCAATCAATGCCTAGTAGTGCTGGATACGGTTTACTGTCGCCAATGATTTCTATAACTTCAAAGTCCGCAAAGCTGCGAACTCCGTCAATGTCAACTGGCACCTGTGGTAGCCGACCCAGAGGTGATACTCGCTGCTGGTTAGCTAATCTCATGTGGATAGGCGATCTGACTAACTTAGGGCTACCCATCTATTCCCATGTCTGCTTAGTCAGAACATTTACGTCCGATCCTAGATCTAGGATTACCTCATCCATTTCAAATTCTCCAACCTGCACTGTAAGTCGCATCTCTCTTCCCGTTCTTGTATGTCCTGTAATATTATGAAGAGCACGTTGTGTACTGCTCATGGAAGAAGATGGCTGACACTGATCTATAATGCGCTGAAGTTCTGTAATAGCTTGCTCATTTCTTACAAGTTTTAGACAACTCCACAGGAAGGAATGTACACTTCCTGTCATCTCGTCCTCATCGCATCTTCCTGATGTCGTAGCCTGCGGTGTCTGTACAAGGCTATTGCCACAAGGTGCTTGTTGCGGTATGCCCCTAGACGGCGGTACCTGCTATCCTGATTACGTAGGTTCATCAAAGAAAGCCTTGGCTTCGTGAAATGTCTGTTTATTCTTCTGCAGGTCAAGTGGTGTTGCTTTACTAGGAGCTCTGCACACCCACTGCTGTCCTATGTTCTTTTTCATCTCCTGCGATGTCCCACTGGTAGAAACACCGCTACGAGTCACAATATTGACTCTTGGTTCTGGCTCTACCTGCTCAGTAGCAATAAGCTAGATGTTCTGGTGTGCTGCTGGCTTAGGTTCTCTGATCTTAGCTATCAAGGTAGGACACTCCTCTATAGTATGATCATAAGATTTGCAGTAGTTACAAGTGGTAGTGGGGCTCTGACAGTCCCTAGCATATTGTCCTACAACTCCGCAGTTATAACAAGTAACTGGGCCATGACCATGGCCAAAACCTTCTCCTCTGCCGAAGCCTTCTCCTCGTGCAAAGCCTCCTCCACGACCTCGTCCTCTGAATCCTCCTCCATGGCCACCGTAAGCCGGATCAGGCTATGGTCCTGCTGCTGGACCCTGTGTCTTTGACTGGACTCTGTACAAGTCTTGCTTTGGTCCAACCATCATATCATAGGCTCTGCAATCGTGTTGATCATGGCCCACAAACTTGCAGAGGACACAATGTAGGTTCTTAGGTGTCTGCACGTACTTCTGAAGTAAGGGGCACTGGTGAGGTAGATGTCCTCACGTTTTTCATATTTCACACCACGGTCCATGGGTCTGTGGTAAGGGGTTAGGAGCCCCTGTTGCTATATATTCTACAAAGACTGGAAAAGTGTCTTTACTATGGCCTTGTGCTTTACATTTTATGCACCATATGTCTTGTGCAACCTCTTTCCCTTTCTTAAGTTCATGCAACTGTAATGTGAGATTAGCCAATTGATTTTGTAAAGTTGCCATGCCTGTACTGCTCTCAGCTAGAGGTGAAGCCTCTAGTTTCATCGCCATCTCCAACGCATCATCCTGCGTCTGGAGTTTCTGCTGCATTAACGGCAGTCTAATGTGAGGGAGCAGTGCTGCAATAAACCATTCCTTATGCTGCTCCAGCGCAAACTCAAAACTGACTTGGTTGATAAGGGCTTTGAATTTCTGACCAAAGTCCCACACCGACTCTGTAGGTAGCTGCTTGATGTCTTTGAGTTCTGTTATGCATTGTGACTTAGACTTAGGTTTCTTAAACTCTTTAATCATGGCGGTCTTGACCTGGGAAAGTGTTCTGGGTACTATGGTATACTTGATATACCATGTTAAGGCGCGATCTCTGAGTGTGGTGACCAACTGTACAAGTTTAAGGTTATCGTCATTGATTGTTTTAATGGTCCACATGGCTTCACATAGAAACCAATGTTGCTCTGGGTCTTCTGCCCCTATTCCCTTAAATATAGGTAGCTTCATATCATCCCCCATTCTATGTCTTCGTGGTGGATGTTGATTTACTATGTTACTACCACTCGGTGGTGTAGGTGGAGGTGATGTAGCTGTGGTAGGTACTGTCTGCGAGCTACTGGATGGAGTTCCTATGGGATTGTTCTGAGTCCTGGTCTATTTCTGTGGGGTCTAAGGGTGGTAAGGGATACCCCCCTCTTTTCCTTCTGTGGTACTATGACTCTGCTGTCTGGTACTATCTAAACTGCCCTCAAATATTGGAGATCTGAAATCTACTTTATACTTCTTTCCACTTCGTGTTCTTCCAATGTCATCAAAATCACTTTCAAACTCTTGAGACATTACTATTTCTACTTATTCATCTGAAACTAGATCCATTGTTCCTTTTTCATGTAATAGCATCTTAATGGACAAGTTTAAAGATCTTAGGTACTTACCACGATATCTTTTGAAGAATTACCGCTCAGCCTCACTGAAGCTTTTCGTCTGGTCAACTGCAAACTCTATGATGAAGCCTCCTAGCACACTCGCAAGCCAGAAGTCTACTACCCTCGTGAGGGGATTATCAAGGTTCTCCATGGTCTGAATCAGCTCCGGTGTCCAGACAATGTCTCTTTTCTTTTTGAATATGCCTGTATCAGTTAGCTTTGCTAACCAGTCATAAAGCTCATTTCCAAAGGTCGAAAAAAATATCGCATGGATGTCTGTAATGATATTTTTTTGTAACCAGGCCTCTGTGTTCAGTCTAGGGCTCCTGTTCTCTCATTCAGCAAACTCTTTCAGGTTATACCAAACCCACTCATTGAGTTCGTCTCTAGTAGGGCACCACCAGAACATCAGTGCTCAGTTTGTTCAAAACCAACAACGAAACCATTTGTTGGCTATTATGGGTAGACCCAGGTTTACGGTATTTAACCAACAACACCCCTAGCTCACTGGCCCTTTCGGCAACAGTCCATGAAGCGGCCTGAAGTCTCACCCGAAGTGATTCTAATGGGTTTGCCAAGGACTCAAGCATCTTGGACCAGGTTCTGTGGCATCTTTTCTTACGACTCGCAACTCTTCTAGCTGCGAGGTCTCTTTCTCTGCGCGTTGCGCGACTTCTCTGCTCACGTCGCGCGATCTCCTCGTCTCGTAGCTCTTCTAGCCGTGAGATATCCCTTCTACTATCGTGCGGTCCCTTTCCACGTCGCGCACTTTCACTGACCCATGATGACTCCAACCTTATCGCATTGCCGCTCACCAGGTGATACGTAACTTCCTCCCAACGCTAAGCCCTTAACCTACGGTTTTGAAAACCGCATCTCCTTTGCCAGTGCGGTATCACCTTCTTGTGATAACCTACTCCCGCGGCTCAGCGCACTTAGTGTAGTTTGTGTCGACTCGCAAGGCTCAACATACCAGGCTGTTCAATACTGCGACTAGTGACTGTTTCACGCAAAGCATAAATGAACCCACATACAACATGCCAAAAACTTCAACTTATGTTTATCCTTCTATATTGCTGTGAACTGAATAACTCATACATACATTAAACTGTAAACAAAGTCCATGAAATGACTGATAAATGCACAAGTAAACATAACACATAATCCAATCACATAACACTCAATTTTAACGTGGTTCACCTCCAGGATGGAAGTTACGTCCACAGAACTGTGTTTTATTATAGCTCAGGGGAAGGTAAAACATATTTCTGCTGCACCGCATATGCAGCTCAAGATATTCTCTCTTAGATCTCTTTTCTTCTCTATATTGCACTCCCACAATATACTCTTCCCTCTCCGTCGATCCATACGGATCATTACATGCATGCTTAATAAGCCAGCTACTGGTTACCGTAAGATTTCTACCATTAATAACAGAACCAGAGCTTGGCTTTTACAACAATCTATGTTACTTCTATTATCTATATCATCCAACAACTGTCTAATTGTCTAACCGACCAACCAACCAACTAACTCTTTTACAATACAAAATATATCCCTTTATAAGCAGCCCGAAGGTCTTGCCATTACAACACTGTGGGCCTGTCCCAACAGTAACCCAAACCCTAATTAGTGACAGTCGACGTATCTATACTTGAGGTAGCCGCTTTTCATCACACCACAGCTCTCTGCAGTCTTCCATGCTTCCCGACGCTGATCATGGGTACTGTGCACCACTTCACTTTTCTGTCCTTTGTCTTCAATGCTTCAGCCTCGTTGCTCCTTTTCCTTTATGAGGGTTGTTGAGCCCTCCTATCTTCCACCACTACCTTCAATGCAGTGGGTGAGCTCTCTCTTCTCGGCCGCTCAGGTACCGTTGTCTTTCTTGACTTCTCCGTCTTCTTCGTCATGGTTTCCGGCTCTGCTCTGTAGCTAGAAATGTGCTACAGTGTTGTATCTCTATCTTGTCTCCTCTCTGCCAAAAATTATCTATCTGCTAAACTAGCAGCTTCTTCTGTAGCTGTGGGACCCTTCTCCAACAC
This sequence comes from Pseudotsuga menziesii, assembly GCA_001517045.1. NCBI lineage: Eukaryota > Viridiplantae > Streptophyta > Pinopsida > Pinales > Pinaceae > Pseudotsuga > Pseudotsuga menziesii. The sequence goes on from LPNX010674580.1 coordinate 166,460, forward strand.
TTGTTGTCCATGCATCTAGGTGATGGAGAAGCTCTCATTCTAGAAGACTCGCCATCACGCTGCCTTTGCTTGACACCACACCACCAATACACGTGTTTGTATGAAAGCATGGTTCTCGATCTAGAAGACTCGCTAGCGTGCTCTCCTTTGCATGATACCACTCCACCAGCCACGCTAAAGAAGGAACCTGTATGCCACATCACAAGATGAAGAGAGACGACGCGTGAAGGAGAGGGAGAACGTTGTGCGTTGGCATTTTATTAGTTAATGGTCATAATGGTTGACTAAATTTAGAGAACATTCGACCACTAAAGGTTTGAATTTCTCACCTCTTGTAAACCATATATATATCAGCCTATACGTGAGAGCTAAGTTAGCTAGAATTTAAACAAGTTTATGGATGTGATTCATCGTTCTTAAGCATGCTGTAATTATGTTCCATATTTTTAATAGAATCTATATGTTATGTTGTTCACAATTGCGTTCAAGTAAGCGTTAGCCAGGAATCACCCCTGATTGCTGAGAGGGCCCCTCATCAACCAGCGATTTCTTTTCTTGTGTAGTTTGGTTACCTTTTCTGTTGTATTTAGTTTAATTTCTAGTTTGTTTTCATTTGAATTATTGTAAATGTTTATTTCATTTACTTCCTATAATGTTCTATGAATTAGTTTAGTTTTATTTCCAAAATCAAATATCTAGTTGCGTGCATTGTTTGATTTCAATTTGTTATAGTTTGTTTTCAATTTACTTTCAGTCATTTCATTTCCATTTCTACTGTTCTATTTTATTTGCAAGCATACTGTAATAGATTACTGTTCATTTCCTTTTTGTCATAAGTTTATTTAAATTCCAGTTTGTTTCTTAGTATAATATGCAATGATTTCTTTTTTATGAGTTATTTTAAAATTGTCTCTTTGTCAAATTTAATTATTAAGTAGGTTTATTTACTGCCTCTCTGCATTGTATTTACATGTGCACAAATTCAGTCGAAGATTAGATCATTTAGGTTACTTTCTATTATTTTAGTTGTGTAGCCTATCATTCGCACAACCTATGTAAACTATCATTCAGACAACCCTTTTAGACATGTAGTTCAGTCTGTCATTTAGTTTGTCGTTTCATTTTTAGTGCTTTTTATGTGTTTTGAACCTTTTTAAAACTCCATTTCTTTAGTTTTTAAAGTATGCTTTGACTTAATAGTTAGGTGATAGATTTACTTAATATTAAGACTAAAAGTTAGGTTGTTTTAAATTGTTTATTAAAGTTATATCCTTTCACTTTGAACATGTTTTGAGTTATGTTATGTTTTGTTTCTTTTGTTTGTTTTTTATTTCTTTGACTAATATTGTTGTACTGTTTTGTAATCATGCCTTTGGATTGATTTATCCGTTTGCATGCAAAACTTAGTATTAGATGTGTTGTCTTTAGGAAAGTATACTAGTACCTTGTAGAATAGAACTTAAAGTTATTTTTTTTTATTAAGTTTTCTACTCATTTTTAAGTTAGATCTTCTTCGCATCCTAGTTTCTCACTTGCAAAGTTAGATGTTGATAGTATCATTTTTCAGTCTTAAGTTATTTTTTTATAAAATAAATTATCAATCTAGTTGTTGAATTATGTTTCCAATATACGTCTTCTTTGTATAATTAGTTTTTGAAATTATTCAATAAACTCTACTAGAAAGGGTAGTTCTTTAGTAATTGTTTATAAAGTAGAATGGTGTATTTTTTATACTTTAATCTAATACTCTGTTCCGGTTCAATTACCTTAATAGTTTAATTCTTAGGAGTTTGACTTGTTTTTTCATTTTGAAAGATCTTTTGACCTTTTGTTTGTTAAAATATTTCCACGACACCATAGGAACTTCTTTGCCTTCACATATATTTTGTGTCAACTCTAAGCCTACCAACCCTGGTTGATAATTAATTATTAGGTGGATTAATCAAGACGATATAACACCCAACAAGCATGTGAAGCACAATCATTTCCTTTGAAGTTCATCCTTGTTTTGTCCTTCTTTATTATTCTTTTCAAATGTATCCTTTGCCAAAACTTTTTATCAGGTGCATCCTTTTGCTAAGCCTTTCTTTCAAATTTGAAGTTAGGCTTGGGAGGAAATCTTGTTCTAGGAAGCACATTTTGAAGATCTTTAGTCAAGCTCATTGCATCATTTAAGTTAGTAGGCTTGTGGGATTTGACCAAACCTTTTAAGGGCTCTTCCAAACATTCAGTGGACAACAATACTAACCTTCCCATAGATACATCAGTCGTCTTCACTAATAATCTTTGGAATTCCAACATATATTCAATAGGAGTCCCTACCTACTTCAACTATGCTAGTTCTTTGAAAGACAATTCTGGATCTTTTTTCTTAAACCTTTCTAATACTGTGTCAATAAATTCCCCATATGTTTCAACATGATCATGACCCAAGGTTTTTAGGACATGGAACTGCCATTCATTGAAATCTCTATCCAAGTGCAAAATAGCCATGTTTAAAGCATCTTCTTCCACCATTGGATTCAACTGAAAATACACATCCAATTTTTGCACCCAAGTGTTAGCAAAACTTTGAGGTAAACCATCAAAAGTAGAAAGTGGCACTTTACCTATGGCACAATTCAATTATTTGATTTTATGTAGAGACTTATTTTCCTCATTCTTTTTGAGTTTGTTTTCCATGGTGAAGTACTACTCAAATTTTATACTTCTCCTACACTCTTCATCCAATTTATCCCATTCTTGTGTCATTGTATCAATTTCAAATTGAATGTTAGTCTCTTCTTTGGGATTAAGAAATTTAGGTTTGGTAGGCCTTGGTGTTCTCTGAAATTCATGGGGTCTATTATTGGGTCATGTTCTTGAGAATATATTCTCACCCATTGTCTTCTTTTCTTCTAATTGTACACCACTGCTATCTCCTATTACTCCTAATTTGCTTCCAAATTGGATAACCAACCATTCAAATCCTTTCATAATCTGTTGTTTCATTTTATTGGTTATTTCATCAAAGAGAGATTGTATGATTTTAATATATTCAATATTTTCATGATCAGTGGGTCCCTTTCCCTCACTATTCATAGTTTCAGCAAAATGTACCTCTTCTTCCACTACTTCTTCTCCTTCAACAAAAACACCTTCAACTTTAGGATCTAAGGGTGGTGGTTTATTTCTTTGAATCCTTGTTACTACCATCAGGTGCCAATATCATGCTTTGATACCACTTGTAATGTCCCTTTTTTTTTTTTTATACCAAAATGCCCAATTTTTCCAATTTTTTCACAATTTTGGCTCTTGACTAGTGATAGTGTCTTGGTCTCCAAATCAGCCCAATTGCTCCCAAATATTAAGAGAAGGTGTATGAATGATATAATAACTTAATTATTAGTTTTATGGAGGTATTATGGCCCTCCAATCAGTTCTTCAAGTCTGTACTAAATTCTGAACAAGATAGATGATTTTACTAGCAATTTTGGGTTCAAATCCCCCTGGGGTAAGTGTTAGAAATGGCTTCCCAAATGTGAAAAAACCCACTCAAATTATTAAATTGAATTATGGGATGTGTATAAGACATTATCAGAGACTAATATGCATAAAAAATCTAATTCTCATGGCTGTTATCACTTTTTTCAATCATATATAAAAAACTAGTTTTGGACCCTTGGGGAAATGAGGTGTAGTTTGCCCCAAATGCTATGAAATTCGACCCAATGGCCACAAATTATCAGTTACTGAACATGAAACCCATAATATACTTTAATTACAGTCCATTTATTCATAAATCATCAATATTTCATACATCCATTCAAATCCGTCAAGATTACAAGAGTTTACAACAAGGTAGTGGGGAAATGGCATTATTTCTTCATTATTGAGCAATAATACATTATATTTATTGGCCTTTAAACCTGATATATTTATGAAATTAAATATAATATAATATACATCAAAATAAAAAATACTAAAGCAATATAAGCTCCCTCAAATAGGTGAATAGCTCACCAAGTGCGCCTCACTCCATAGAGCTGAAAGATGGTGAGAAAACTTGAGATGGAAGGAAGAACAAGCTGAAATTTGATGTCTCCAAGAGATGATTTAGCTTACACATGTAACTTATGACTTCATTGAATCTCCTTGAAATACCTGGGTGGCCTCTCCAAACACCCACTAGGATGGGAATATTTCACCCTCGAAACTAGCTAAGGCATGAACTAGTCTTCCACTAGCTCTCTCTCTTCTCAATAGAAAATTTCACAAATGATAAAAAAAGGTTCTTCTCATGGATGATCCCTTTATTTCATAAAAATTAGTGGTCTTATAAGGTTCAAAATCCATCCATAAACCAAATCCAAGTCGAATTGGTGTGGCTTCTCATGTTATGCCATGTGGCCTCCCTCTTCACCTTCCCTCTTCTCCCAAATTCGAGTAGGAGCCTCTTGTCCATCTCTAACTCCCATGAGAACCCTATAATATGCTATATTCAGGCATGACATGTCAGATATGTCAGTATGTCAGCATTCATATTTGAATTGTTTCATAACTGTCATAGACTCTCCATCATTGGCATCATAGATGTCATAAATGTAAGGGGAATCTAGCCAAGTGTCCATGAAACTTCCATTTGGATTTTACTCTCCCATGTAAGTTACAATTCATACCAAATTTGAAATATGAAGTATATGGAAAATTATTTTAACCTCATAATCCATCCCAAAACATTATCCCCCCCATAGATTCGAAATTATAAAAGGAGGATGCCATTTAACATAGGAATTCTAGCTTGAGTGGGACCTATAGTCTCCATGTGTCTCCATTTTCCATAGCCATTTCATTTTTCACTTTCATTCATTTAATTAACTCCATTAAATAAATATTTATTCCTTCTAATGTCTAAACACCATTTATTATCTCCCTTATTAACTTCCTGATGTCTCCACCCAACCTAGGGAACTAGTAGGATTGACAGAATTTTCCTCCTTATGCAATTATTTGAATGAGGACATTACACAAGGAAACCAGTCGCAAGAGGAAGATGACGGTGATGATGACAGTGAGAAAAAAAATGATGACAATGATGGAGAAGACACACCCATTGACTAGGATGTGCGAACCAAATGGAGAGAACAAGAATAAGAGAGCATGTACCCATGTAAGAAGCAAAAAGATGATAAAAGGACTAATACAGCCAGCTTGGATAGGGAGGATATCGGATTTCTTGTAGATGCTATCGCAGAAGTGGCAAAGACCAACCTTGAGGTTCTCAATTCCCAGCAGATGCAAGTGGCCAACAAACGCGTCGAGCACATCAACAAGCTCACAGAGGCTATCAATGAAGTCAAAACCATTGTCTAGGCTGAGACATATCGCGTTGATCCCAGGGATACATTAGCTGCACCACTATTGTTGCTTCCCATCAAGCTTGGATTAACGGGGCAAGCACTAGAATCAGGTACAGAAGAGTATGATGATGTTATCAAGGTAATGGGGATGCTAACGCTATATTTTTCCAAACTAGCATTGGCCAACATATATGTCATTCAGCATGTCGCTGCAACAGAGCTCCGGATCCAAGAAAATGAGTTGGCCTACCAGGAGAAGAAGAAGACAAGGAAGGAGAAAGAGCACAAGGTCCTCCTTAGGGAAAAGGACCAGGAGATTGAGGCACGTGAACAGATAAGGCTTGCACTAGATGAATCCATCAAAGATGTCGTCGTAGGATTCCCCCTGGAAGAAGGCCAAGAAGATGCAGATACAGCCGCAAAAGTAGCATGCTTATCCTAGATTGCTACAAACCTAAGAAAACAGGTCAAGGAACTAAAAGAGCAGTAGATACCAAGCACACCTCCTAAGGTGCTTGAAGAGCGCAGGAAAACAACATCCGAGGGCGTTGAGAGGATAATGCAAGGAGAAAAACTCTACACTGAGGTAGTTGAATCCATTTCTGTGAGGTGTGAATCACTTATGGAATATGAAGTAGTGGAAAAGATCAAGGAAAATGCACAACAGGCTAAGCTAAAAATTGCAATGATTAAGGAAAACATGAAAAAATTGTCGCTTAAAGAGAAGGTTGCAAATGTAGTCAAGCTGAAGTAGCTTCAGCATGAGGTAAAGACTCTGTGCGACAAGGATCATGGTAGGAATGATGAATTTATAGCACACCAATCGGTAGTAGAATGAGTTACAGGGATTATTTAGCCTGTACAGCAAAAGCTCCAATTTATCACTTAGTCATTGGAAAAAGGACTATCGAGACATATCATTTTCAACTGTGTGGAATATTTGGCCAAGAAATCTGAAGAGGTAAGAGAGGAAGTTTCATGTGTGCAACAATTTTGAAGGAATTTTAGGACAAGGTTGGTCCTGTGGCACAACCTGCACCAGAGACCTAAATTTTCCCATAGGGTTCAATTTTCCTTAGTGGCTCGGGACGAGCCACGTCATGTGAGTGTTGGGGTTCTATTGGGCTAGGAAAAGTGCATAAGGAAGAACTTGAAGCACAAGAGCAAGAGTAAAAGTGGGTGTAAGATAGGATAAAAGTAGTAAAAGGATGGAAATCAGGCACATAAGAGAGAAAGTTGTGACATAGATCGACACAATGAAGGAAAAAGAGTACCTAAAGAGGCAGGTAGAAGAGTAAAGGTTGCACAGGTGCTGGTCAAGAAGGACTGTAGGAGCTTGAGTCGGTGGAAGACTAAAGGATAGTTTTGCGGCTAGTTATGACCTGTACAGGACGACTGAAAGACATTTCCGCGACTAGTTATGGCCATGATCAATGAAATGCGAGACATTTTGTGGCCAATATGGCCTGTCATTAATATAATAGAAGATATTTTGTAAGCTACTTAGGAATTTAATAACTGAGATGTACTCAGTAAACCCTACTTTGTCTTGTAAACACTATAAATAGGAGGAACCTGATTTGTATAAGTGTCACATCCCCGGTTTCGACCCCGTATGCATGATGTATATAATGTAATTAATCGTGGTGAGGAGCTCAAGGTAAAAGCCCCACCATCGATTTGGTTGTGTATGTTCGGCAATGGGGATATTGCCGATGGTTTGTCGTGCTATCCGGCACCTTATAATTTGACATCATGTAAACCAGCACATCAATTAAAATAAACCACAACCAGCTACGGCAGTGCAATGTTAAATGAAAAGGGCATGGTTCCAAAGGATAAGGGGTGGGGGATGTCAAACCTTGGTTTATGGGGGAAAAACCCATGTTTTATTGCCTTGTTGTTTTGCCACCTTTGTTGTTTGTCAACCTCTTTAATGCTTCAGCTGGTGGTTGGGGGAGTTATTGCTGAAGTGGTGGTGGTTGTGGCAGGCTGTCAGCCTTACCCATTTGTCCACTCCACCCATGTCTGTCCATTCTTCTCCCTCACGCACTCATCCCTGGTCAGTTCACTCTCACCACGATTTTGGTTTTGTTTTCTCCTCACGCACAGGTTTTGGGGTGTTTTTGGTCTCACGCAGGTTTTCTTCCTCTCCCCACGAGTTGCTGAGTACCCAGGAACTACAAAATCGTGTCCTTCCTGTTGTGTGTGCATCCACGGGCAAAAACGGAGCTGTTTTTCTTCACGCAGGGCCTCCATTGTCTGTTGTTTTCCTTGCTGGGTCGGATTGTTTACCCACGCACAAGCATTCTTCTGTTTGGGGCGCACATAGTGAGCTGAGAGCCGTGCTTTTGCATCCACGACTGACTGTGAAGGGCCATTCACGGTTTTGGCTGTCTCACAGATTAGTTGGGTCATTTTTCCCTGTTGCAGTTTGTTTGCTGTTGTGTTTTTGGGGCTGTGCAATTCGTTTTCCATGTTTTAAGCTGTGATAGCTGATTGGTTGCCTGAGTGCAATGGATAGTCTTTGGACTGTGCTGGCTTGGCTTGTTTGTTGACAGCCTGTGAAACCCAGCTGTGATTGGTTTGTCGTTTATGTCCCCTTGGCTATGTATCAGCCTGCAATTAACCCTTATTCTGGAGGAATCATGCCCAGCTCTGGGGTGGCAGCGTTGCTGAGAGATTGATGAGCAAGCTGGCCTATGGTTGGGTGGAACATTGCAGCGATGTAGCTGGTTGCGGGTGAATTCTTCATTAACAGATAAGTGCTGCCAATCTATCTCTGCAATTATAACAATTGTATATGGAATTATAATGAACATGTGATTGCTGGAATGTATGTGTGCTTCCGCTGTATGATCAATGATAAATGCATCTGTGTATGCTTGTAAGTTTCAATTTCAGCATTTGAATTCTGTTTATGTTCATGGGGCATTTTGCCCGGTTGTATTTGAAGTGTTGGTCGCGTCCTCCTCACCGGTTGAGGGACGGGGACGTGACAATATGGTATCAGAGCGCCATGGTTGCAACAATGGGCCTCTTTGGGCCACGAATATGCAGGGACAGAAGGTAGAATTACCTTCTCTGTTCAGCAGAGCAGCAACGAATTCAGAAAATCGCCCAAGTGTGAGCAGTCGGACCACTGGAGGAAGTGGAATTCTGCCGTTGCGGAGGGACTGACAAAGTCAACATCCGCTGTTGCGGACAAGTGGGTGAAGTTGCCCGTCCGACCGTTGCGGACGAGTTCACAGAGTTAACCTCCGACGTTGCGGGTGGCGGAGTAATCTCACGTCCGATTCAAGACACGCCCGATCGCCGACGCCGCGGAGAGTTTGAAGATCCGTCCGATCGCCGACGCCGCGGAAAATTTGAATTTTGGCTAAGTAAATGGGCGGCCAGTCGGAAGAACTGGCGAAGTTCCTGTCCACCATTGCGGAAGGATTCGTGAAGTTTTTGTCCGCTGTTGCGGAAGAGTTTTCAAAGTGGGAGAATAACGGAAGAGCCGCCGTTGTGGACGGTGGAGTGATCTTGCACCCGATTCAGAAGTCGTCCGATCACCGACGCCGCCGAAAGGATTGAAAATTGTTTAAGTGTTGGGGCGGTCGGAAGAGTTTGTGAAGTAAGCGTCCGCCGTTGCGGGTGAAGGAGCGACCAGGCTTCCGATTGGAAAGTCTTCCGACTCCCGATCCAAGATTCAACCGACGCCCGATGAGGAAAGTTCGTCCAAGGAAGAGCGGACGTCGGAAGGTTTGGAACTTCCGAAGAGCTGCAGTTGCGGAAGGTAGAAGCTTCTGGGGAGCCGCCGTTGCGGAAGGTAGAAGCTTCCGGGGAGCCGATTCGGCGGAAGACAGAATAGTCAGGGAGCCGGTTCGGCGGAGGAAAGAATGGGAAAGGAGCCGACGTTGCGGCTGGGAGATTGATGTGGGAGCCGACATTGCGGCTGTGATGATGGTTCTGGGAGCCGATACGTCGGATGGGTAGATGAAGTGAGGATCCGATTCGGCGGAGGGGAGAATGGTGGAAGAGCCGATTCAGCGGGTGTGCTGATGCTCCCAAGAGCCGATTCTGCGGAAGGAACAATGGTTCCAGGAGCCGATTAGGGAAGCCACAAGGGGGCAAGCCCCCTTGACCCCCGTCGTCCCTTGAGACAATCATTCTATGTTGGGAAATTGAGTAAAACCCAAAGTTCATAAAGGATGAATGGTGCATTGAAAATGAGATTTTCAAGGTGGCTGAAATTGGCTGAAGTTGGCACCCAGTCCAAAGTATAGCTGTGTGTAAAATGCAAAGGTTTGCTGGAAGTCTTCATTCTTAGAAGGGGTGTGGTTTTCACATCCGAGGTCAGAATGACGTGCGTGAATAGGCGTTGGAAATCTTATCCAGTGGGGAACAAGGATAGGTGACCGAAATATGAGCAGGAAGTAGCAAAATGCTAATGATGGCTGCTGTTATCAAGTGGACAAATCTGGACAGTTGCATGCCCAGGGGCAGCAAGGACTGTGAAGTCAACCAGCTGCTGTGTGGAAGAGGAATTCCACGAGAAGATGAGGGATTTGAAATGGAAGTTTTCATTAAAACCCTGTCTTTCTAATTATAACTACATTTCCTAAGTTTATGTTTGAAATGCATGAGGGTATGTATTGCATGCATAGGACATTGCATGATTGGTAAGAATATTGAAAAATATATATATGTACAATGAACCACTGATGATAATCATTGTTTTGATGTTGGCATTAGTGGACAAACCAATGATGACATGGACCCGGATGGCTATGTTGCTGATGCTAATGAATGAGACCAGCAACCCTATGGAGAAGGGATAAGGCAACGAGTCCATAACAAAAGTTGGTGAGCAAATTCTTCAACCTCCTGCAAGGACCAACCAAATTGGTCATGGAAAGGGTGTAAGTATGAACCATGTAGGTAAGAGTTTGCTTATGACAAATTCCATGAATTGGTCCAGGTAAGAGACCTCATACCATGTGAATACTGGAATGTAGAAAGGTGTCATGCCTATACATGTTAATGATATTGACTATAGTAATGCATCCTATATGAAGTAGTCACGGTTAGGCCATGGTATGGGTGAATGCATAGTATTCCTGAACCAATGCAAGGTAGCGTTGAATGGACATGCATTAAGAAGATTTTATGAATCTTGTTGTTATGCATTGAATGTATGCATATGAAGGGTGTGAGTGACTGATTGCCTAAGTAAAGGTGCAAATGTTGTGATGCATTGAGATGAATGCATGTGATATTATGGAGAACTAATGGGTGAAAGGATGAATTGATGACAATTTAGGAACTGTTTCGAAGGTTGCTATGAATGCAGGATAGTCATGAATAAGTGGCTGCCAGAAATGCTCTATTGAAGAGCAAGGTGGTATGAATAATATGCTTG
>LPNX010674580.1:178088-215538 GCA_001517045.1 Pseudotsuga menziesii
AAGGAAACAAGGATGGGGCCTTGGTTTGCTTAAACCTGGTGATTGGAAACCACACAGACAGAGCTAGAGGGCTGGCTTTCTTTCCCACAACCCCGGGATAGCACTAGAAGGGGATGCAGGGCCTGAGGGACTGTGTAGCAGAGAAGGGACTGATTCCTTGTGTTGGGTGTGTGTGTGGGTGTTATAGAAGTCAGGCTAGTTCTGGTGTAGGTGTTCCTAGCTCCGCAGCGAGCTCACCAGTTTAGCATTCAGTTTTTCCTGACTCCTTGATGGTGCCCAACAGATATAAAGGCATACTGCGACGGCAAATGGATAAGTGTTCTGTAACCCTTGCTATGAATATGCATGTTTAATTGTTAAATTCCATATGCAGAACATGTTTGGTTTATTTCTGTGATGACTGATTGATTGAGTATGCATAGGGCCTGCATGGCACACACCGGGAATGGGTGCACACTTTTCCGATGTCGAGTCATGAAAGGGTTTTCAATATTGATTACACTCTGGGGAGTGGACGCACTCCTGGTGTCTCAATATTTGATAGTGAATGATATGAAATGTGATTACAGTTTTAGAGCAATGATGCTGATGAGTTTGCTTGTATTGCTTGTGTTGCTTGTGTTGGCAGGCTAAAGGTAAAGGTAAATGGTTGATATAAGTGTATTGTTGATATAAGTGCATGTTGATATAAGTGTATGTTGGTATAAGTGCATGTTGATATAAGTGTATGTGTCATTGTTGACATGAGTGTATGATGGGCTGTGATATGCCTAAGGATCCATAGTAGATCCTAGACCTGGAAATGGTCATGATAAAGTTCCAAGTCCAGTTGACATGGTTATGTACTGGTTGGACATTAATTATTTGATGTTGTGGATCAGCCGGCATGCTGACCTAACATCTAAAGTTCATAAGCGATCCCAAGGCTTGCAAAGCGAAGCAGGATCCTGTGGACGAACGAGGAAATGTACAATACAGATAAGTATTGGATTATTTTGCTTATGAATATACATGTGTATATGATATGGGTTATGATGTTTTAAGCTCTTGTTCTAGAGATGAAACTAATGAGAATAAACTAAACATGTGAATTTATTCAATGTTTGAATATAGGTATCGCTGGAGGCGAGGACTATGAGAGCATCCTAGGGGTGCATGTGGACATGTGACTATCCTGGAAAGCTCGGAATGAGCGGTAGTGAAAAAAGGTGCTAGTAAGACGGGGAAGTCCTAGCAGCCGAGACAAACCATGTGGAGAGACTCCATGGTTTAGAGGTCTAGAATAGACCAAAGACACTAAGTGTCATGACCAAGAGAGATTGGTCCAGCATTCACGGTAAAGTGAAAGAGGCTGAGAGCATGAAAAGCCACTGCGATGGTGAGGGTTCCAGGATGGAACAAAACAAAGAGGGGAAAAACTCTTACTGCTCTCTCTTGCCTTTTGATTATATATATATATACATATATATGTTTATGCATTGTAAATGCATGTATGATTGTGAATGCTGGAATAGTTAATTCCCTGCCCAGGAATGGACATGAAGGAGCTCATGTGCCTGTTGGGGAAGGCATGAAAAATATTTAAGTTTCCTTAATGGAACTTGAACTGTCATGCCAATTGGGTAATTAACTAACTGATTTTGATGCCTATATTATGCTTGGTCTGATAGAATTTCAATGGTGCATTCCACAGGTGAGAAAAGTGAAACCAGGTGGTGCATGTTGATCATGGCAGCAGATCAAAAGTTATTGGACTTGGCTGGAAGTCTCCTTCAAGTGATTTCCAAGACCCAAGAGAATCTTGGGGAGATGCTCGGGATACAGAGAAGGCATAGTGAAATGAACCACCAGATTTTGCAAGACTCTATTAGTTTGCAAAGGAAGGTGAAAAGCCTTCTGGGAGCTATCGGCAAAGGCAAGGAAGGTGGATCAGCAATGGGACATTCGTCCAAGCGACCCGATAAGAAACGGTCCAGGCATGAAGACTCAAAGGAAATTGAGCAAGTAAAGATGAAGCAGCCAGTGAGATGCTGGAGATGCGGAGGACATCATTTACGCCGGGACTGTCTGATGAGGGAACATGATGAGGGCAATAGCCGCAAAGTTCCTAGACTACGGGATCAGCTGGAAGCTGAGAACCAGCAGGAAAAGCCCATGGAAGCTGAGAGGCTTGGTCTTGAACGTTCAAAGTAAATGATTGAACGTGGTATAGATCTGCAATTTTGAAATTTTGATGTGCAATGGTATATGTATTGTATATATGTATTGGAACACCAAGGACGGTGTTATTCCAAGGGGGAGGGGAATGTCACATCCCCGGTTTCGACCCCGTATGCATGATGTATATAATGTAATTAATCGTGGTGAGGAGCTCAAGGTAAAAGCCCCACCATCGATTTGGTTGTGTATATTCGGCAATGGGGATATTTCCGATGGTTTGTCGTGTTATCCGGCACCTTATAATTTGACATCATGTAAACCCGCACATCAATTAAAATAAACCACAACCAGCTACGGCAGTGCAACGTTAAATGAAAAGGGCATGGTTCCAAAGGATAAGGGGTGGGGGATGTCAAACCTTGGTTTATGGGGGAAAAACCCATGTTTTATTGCCTTGTTATTTTGCCACCTTTGTTGTTTGTCAACCTCTTTAATGCTTCAACTGGTGGTTGGGGGAGTTATTACTGAAGTGGTGGTGGTTGTGGCAGGCTGTCAGCCTTACCCATTTGCCCACTCCACCCATGTCTGTCCATTCTTCTCCCTTACGCACTCATCCCTGGTCAGTTCACTCTCACCACGATTTTGGTTTTGTTTTCTCCTCACGCACAGGTTTTGGGTCGTTTTTGGTCTCACGCAGGTTTTCTTCCTCTCCGCACGAGTTGCTGAGTACCCAGGAACTGCAAAATCGTGTCCTTCATGTTGTGTGTGCATCCACGGGCAAAAACGAAGCTGTTTTTCTTCACACAGGGCCTCCATTGTCTGTTGTTTTCCTTGCTGGGTCGGATTGTTTACCCACGCACAAGCATTCTTCTGTTTGGGGTGCACATAGTGAGCTGAGAGCCGTGCTTTTGCATCCACGACTGACTGTGAAGGGCCATTCACGGTTTTGGCTGTCTCATAGATTAGTTGGGTCGTTTTTCCCTGTTGTAGTTTGTTTGCTGTTGTGTTTTTGGGGCTGTGCAATTTGTTTTCCATGTTTTAAGCTGTGACAGCTGATTGGTTGCCTGAGTGCAACGGATAGTCTCTGGACTGTGCTGGCTTGGCTTGTTTGTTGACAGCCTGTGAAACCCAACTGTGATTGGTTTGTCGTTTATGTCCCCTTGGCTATGTATAAGCCTGCAATTAACCCTTATTCCGGAGGAATCATGCCCAGCTGGGGGGTGGCAGCGTTGCTGAGAGATTGATGAGCAAGCTGGCCTATGGTTGGGTGGAACGTTGCAGCGACGTAGCTGGTTGCGGGTGAATTCTTCATTAACAGATAAGTGCTGCCAGTCTATCTCTGCAATTATAACAATTGTATATGGAATTATAATGAACATGTGATTCCTGGAATGTATGTGTGCTTCCACTGTATGATCAATGATAAATGCATCTGTGTATGCTTGTAAGTTTCAATTTCAGCATTTGAATTCTGTTTATGTTCATGGGGCATTTTCCCCGGTTGTATTTGAAGTGTTGGTTGCGTCCTCCTCACCGGTTGAGGGACGGGGACGTGACAATAAGGGTTAGCTTCATTAAGAGTTGATAAGAGTAGAAGTATTGTAAAATATCAGAGAGGAGTCTGATAGTAGTAGGTTGTTGATCCGCGGATCTGCAGCTGAGTGTGTAGATCATTTTGCAGGAGTAAATCTGCAGCTAAGTGCACAAAAAGTAAAGTAGAAGAGTCGATCCAGGCTTTGTACAGATCAGTAGGAGTAGATAGAGGAATAAGCCAGAGAGCATAAGAGAAAGAAGATTCTAAGCTAAAAGACATGTCTTAAAATAGTCTATAACTCACAAACTGCAAGGTGCTATAAATATTTCTCATGCCAGATGAAGAGCACCTTGATGGTTTTTCCCATATGGGTTTCCAAGTTATTGTTTGTGTTAATGAATGATTGAATGTTTAGTTGAAATTTTACCTATTAATGTTGAATGTTCGATTATCTTACATTAATTCTGGTTATTGCTCGAATGAATGTCACAATATTGATGAGAGCAGTGAATGAGTAAATGGTTAAAGCATTGTCAAGTGCTTGATATCTATTCATGTTTAAATATTGTTAAGGTTAGAATATAGTCGCATCATTTTCATCTACTTTTAAAGGAATCAACTGTGCCGCACAGTTGCACCAGTTTTAAGCGTCAAAGTTGTTGAGGATGAAGTTATGTCGCACGATGGTTGCGTCTCATTTTTGCACCGCTGTCGAGTAGTAAAAGACTCTAACCCCCCATCTTTGTCTAGCTCCTTGTCCACATGCCAAGGGACTATAATCCCTCACAGACTGCGGAAACATGGTTCTAGCAGTTACACATTAAGATATCTCGGGTGAGACTGCGCCTTCGTCGCAGGTGTTTCCGGTTGAGCTTGCTCTGTTCGGTCGATGTCTTTGGGTGTTTTGTTGGTTTTGTGTTGTTTTTGAACCAGGGTTGCATGAGTGAGAAAATTAGGCCAACACCTACACACCCAACACAAGGAAGTATCCCCTTCTCTGCTACATAGTCCCTTTGCCTATACCTTCCCTTCCAGTGTTCTTCTGGATGTGCATAGAATATTCACCATCCACTCTTATCTTTTTGTGAGGTTCATCTCTTCACTAGGTTTATCAATTCAATTTGGCGTCTCTTCCACTCCTAAGTCTTGCATACATTTTAGACCCAAAATAGGGCACACATAACAGTAAACCATAAGGAGACATAGCATGGCAAGGCTCCACTCTATAACACAGACAACCAGGATTCCATACCACTCTGTAATACAGAAAAACACTGTAACACAACAACCAGGATTCCCAGTAAAGGATAAGTGAAGAGATACACTACAGAACGCAAGACGAATGCCTCTGCTATATCTCACTGCATCTACAGGATGATACTTTGCATGAGTATAACACTGTTGAATAACTCGTTCCGTGACTCTGGATAGTGAAACACAATGAATCGAAAATGGAATGGAATAATCACCAAAAAGGTTCTAGGAGACTTCGAAAATGATGAACTGGGCACACATTCACGTGATTACTTGCTTCAGGAGAAAGAATGCGGCTTCCCTAGACCGCGGGTTTACTTAAACTATGGGTTGGCTCAGTCATGAAACCGACTACCATGCCTCACTTTGCACAAGGAAGTAATTGCCTCAACCGCTCTTATGGAAGAATTGAATGATCAAGTAAGAGGATGAAAAGGGTAGATGAGAGCTTATGGGTTCTCTCATCGACATTTGGTCTCACCCTATTGGCTCAATGGTTTGGATAACTCCCCTCCTGATTCCTTGTGAAATCATGCCCCTGTCTCTTTTGTTGCAGTGCATAGCTAGTTGTGGTGTTTTATTAAATTGCATATTTACATGATACTTCGAAATATACTATGACTGACCAGCATGAGGACCATCGGCATCAACCTGGATCGCCGATACATAAAACACCAAATCAATGGCAAGGCCTTGGCCTTTAGCTCCTCTCCATGATTTAATAATAGTAAATACATCATGTACAATTTTAATACCATGGGGTCATAACTGAGGTATTACATAGACCCAACCCCTTCACAAGTGGAATCCATGGCCCCCCATTCTCGTTAGTTATCCATTATGAGCTAGTTATTTAATTAAATAAAATGAACTATAATCATAATAATAAAATAATAATAATAGTGATGTCCAAAGTCCATAGTCTCGACATGTAATGCCCAATACCCAATATTAAACAAAAATGATAATATATATCCAAGGCTTAACAACTGGGGTATTACAAAACCATTAGAAAGCAATGGTTACTTGTCTCTTAAGGTAAGAAAACCTTTCACTTGAGAAAAAATCCAAATACAAGAATAGTCAACAAAACAATCCATATCATTTTAGCTCTTTCAATAAGTTTTCAATAACCAAATCCCTAACTACTTGTGGCATCATAATTAATGAGTATCAACTACCTAATGGGCCTTAATTAACAAAGATACCATTTTTACATTAATTAATTATCCACTACTATCTAATGGGACTTATTCAAAGGAGATGACCACATGCATTAATTAACTAACTCCTATGTAGCCTAAAGTAGGGAGTTTAGGTTAAGGCCCTAATATATAGTGCACCATAGACACATATCAGGGCCCTAATAATGGTTAGGTGATTACGTCAAGGACTAAATGAGGCTTCATGGGATCAATGTCCATGAATAAGGCCTAAATTCACCACACATGACCACTATAAGGGATCTTTATGCTTCGAATGACACTACATGACCACCATGAGGATGTATTGCACACCACAAACAAGTATTGAGATATTCATAATACTAGGTATGAAATCGAGGACTTTGGGTCCTAAATAATTCTTATAATGATTGATGGCCATGGAAGAGGTTTCAAACCACCACATATGACTTATGTAGGGGGTATTTCAACTCTAATTAGGAATGCATTCATCATTTTGAGGAATTTCTTACCATGCACCAATCTAATGGAGTTGGGATTGGTTAAGGGATGAATTAAGGACAAAGTTTAAGAATAATGCTCTTTGGGCTCAATATCCATGAACAATGCCTCCAACCACCACACATGACCCTAGGCATATCACCTAGTTTTTATACACCTTCTACTGAGGTACCTTTGATACAAATTTTCCACCATGGGTGTTTCTTTATAGAAGGCTTAAGGGTTTTAAAGTTCTACATAATACATATGTGTTATTTGAATTCCAAATTTAAGGTGAGATAACTATTTAATATGAATACATCACAAGCCTTGTAGCTAATGTGGATAGTTTGGTGTTATGTTCAATCTAACAAGACTGATGGCTAGGGATAAAAATAACATGGCTATTGGTTTTCCTCTAGAGCTCTTTCAAGAGGAATGATTTTGATAATATTTTTAGTTATACATAACCCGATAATTTTTTATAAAATTTAAGAATTTGTACAATATATTCTATATTTTCTTAATATATATTTTTCCTAGGATTATTTGTGTTTCCCAAAGAAAATTTCTCAATGATGCATATCATGATTTCAAAACACAACACCCTATTATTTTTGCTATGGCTTTTAGGGGACTAAATCATCTCAAAAAAATGTATATGATGCATTAGTAGAAAGTGAGCTCTACAAAATAATAATTAAAATAATAAAAGTTTTATGTTATGCTCCTCAAGTGTTATGCGTGCATATACACAACATCGTAGTTTCAAGGTTTATGGATTTTAATATTTATAAAAAAATTATAAAAAACATCTAAATTTTTTCTCGTTTTGGAAAACTAATGTCACACTAGTACCAAATGCTCTTTAATACTTTATGAAGTTTTAAAAATAAACACTATCAGTCAATTAGCCTAGATATAGTATTGTTGTGCCAAAAAAAAGTATGTGTAATATTATGTTGAAATGTTTAAAAGTCATTTTTAAAATAACTATATTTTTAAACAATTACACAAAATTTTCATAAATAATATATATATATATATATATATATATATATTACAAAAACATAATCATTTTCTACATTTTATTTTTTACTCTCTATAAATTTTGGACGTGATCATAAAAATCACTGTCTTCTATGGCTCTTTGGTCTTGGAACCTAACCTGCATCGGGCCGACTTGGCTGAGGCAGAGAGAATTTAGACAATTATACTACAGTGCATCCTCCGTTGCAAACAAAAAATGCCCCTGCCCATCATCCAAGCAGAGTTCGAGGCTCGTCATTTGCACCTTGAGGTGATCTTAGGACTCGTTTCCTCCCTTCAAAGTGTTCGGACCTTGGGAGATATCTCTAATTCTCTCACATTTAAAGACTTCATGTTTTTTTCACTTTTATGTGACAAATAAGATATTCATGATTAATCATGTAACACTTTGTGGTGTTGTTTCACTTTCCATCAAAAGGATAGCCAGAGTTCTTTTATTCTCCTATGATTTTTGCAAGTAAAAATCTCTCTTGTATAAATCATTATTGCACTTAGCTAAACAAACATTTCACAATTCAAACAAATATATTGTCAAATCCTTTATCTCCTTACTTCTACCATTTCACATATTCCACATTTTCCTTTATCAATTGCATTGCCTTAACATGCTTTACAATAACAATCATCTGCTTTACTAATGGCATCACATAAACATTAATTAATATAATCCAAAGATATTTTTTTTAAATAATGTGAATGAATTCTTTTAAAAATAACAAGGATAATTAATGCCTTGTGTAATAAAATCTAGATTAAATCATGTAATGATTGTATTGCTTCTATTATCCTGCTCATTTGAAGCCTAAGCATATATATCTACATTAAATCACGTAATGATTGTATAGTCTCTATTCTCCTATATATTTGAAGCCTAAGCATATATGCTTGTTGGGCAGAAGAGGGGCATTCTATAGCGAAGTAAGAGAGAGATGTGTAACTCTTTAGGTGCTCATTTATAAAAAATAATAAATCAAATCAAATTACATTTAAATTATTTAGAACTGCATATATATAACCACACAAATTAAATAAATTAACCCATAAACATTGCATTACACACTTGATAAATCTCCTATGCTAGTAATTTTGATTTACATATTGCAATACACAAATTCACTGGTCATCTATTTAAGTATTACACTCAAGCATCTAAATCATGGATTATATCCAAAGCTTACATAAGCTTTAATTAGTAAAAATTAAGAAGAAAATGGAAGGTCTTCATCATCCTAGGGTATAAGATATATGGTATGAGGTGTGTTGATGACATCCTTAAGATAGAATTTATATTTATATATATCATAATATTTAATAACAAATTAATAATAAAAGGGTATTGTTTTATCTTTATCTTTAAAACTATATATATATATATATACTATCATCTTTTTATTATTCATATATATAGATATATATGGATTTGGAAAATATACTTTCATATTTTATAACAAATTAATAACAATCTATTATCTTATATTATTTCATCTTATCTTTATCTTTATTTTTAAAACCAAACTCTATCATTATCCCATATTGTTTGCAATATCCATTTTAATGTTATGATCAATTTGCAAATAAGAGTGTCCACAAAAAATGCTTATCATATGATTGATTGGTTATGAATGAATATGAATATTACACTTCCAAAAAAAATGGTTGGATTTTACTTGATTTTAACTCTATGGTATGTGTCCCATATTGTTTGTAATATTCATTTTTAATGCTATGATCAATTTGCAAATAAGAATGTCCACAAAAAATGCTATCATATAATTGATTGATTATGAATGAATATGAATATTAATTAGCATCCACTTCCAAAAAAATGGTTGGATTTTACTTGATTTTAACTCTATGTTATGTGTGGATATACTGAATACATTTTATTAGATATATTGGATACATTTTATGTGGTTATGCTAACAAAAATATCATTAAATCACTATCCACTAATATCAACCAGATTCTATCTAGTGGTGCCACATTTTAACTTTCAATTTCTTATGGAGATATATCAACCACATTTTATGTGGTTGCAAGCAAAATGATCCTAGAATCACGTTCGGCGTTTAGCAATTCTATAGGGTGGCGCTTCTAAGGTAGTACGATGATTGGCTTACATCTGGATAAAGGT
Source organism: Pseudotsuga menziesii (assembly GCA_001517045.1). Taxonomy (NCBI): domain Eukaryota; kingdom Viridiplantae; phylum Streptophyta; class Pinopsida; order Pinales; family Pinaceae; genus Pseudotsuga; species Pseudotsuga menziesii. The sequence continues at coordinate 187,885 of LPNX010674580.1, forward strand.
ATTCCAAATTCCATGCGGCGGTTTCGCATATTACTAAATTCAGTTTATGGACAAAATTTTGATGCCAAGCAACCCAAGATGCCTCAAAGATAAGGCTAACATATTCCAGGATTAGGGTGAGGCTCAGCCTATTCATAACCGTTGGTTTTTATTTTCTGTGTTCTCATGTTTTTTGTCGGCTTTATTTGCCGTTGGCGTAAGCTCTAAGCATGGCGAAAAACACAGGAAAAATTAATATAATCGGTTGAATTGTTCTTCCTTATTACTGGACAGATTGCCATTGTATCATTGGTAAACGTGGTTTGTTTCTTTTTCTGTGCATTTTGTCTTAAAATTCTCATCGCTTTACATTCCATTCAAAGTTTTGAAGCTTTTCATATGGATACTTGGATTCTGCTGGTCGCTCAGCTTCCATTTGTCACATAGAAAACTGTTATTTTTTATCGTTATTGAAAAAGCTACATCCATATAGCAAATATCAAATGGTATTTGAATTACTCCATGTAAAAAAGGAAGCAAATTGATGAAAACGAGATGAGGAATATTTTTATTGGAAGGATAGCTCATAATTATTTTCATAACAACCAAGTCAGATGTTGATAACGTTACGCGTTAGACAGTTGGGGATGCTTAAGAGATTATAAATTCTTGGAATTATAGCTGAAATTCTGATCAGTTGTTGTTGTGCAGAGGCATAAACAATTCTGTAGTTTGGGAAGATAATGGCACCCTATGGACAGCAGAATGGATTGATGAGGATTGGATATAGCGTGGATGAGGGAGGGGAGACCGATATTATTGCTGATCAGAGGCTGCCATTACTTCCGGACGCTGATCTGAAGGACAAGATTGTTTTGTTACGAGTGGATCATAATGTGGTTAAGAAAGGTACATAATAATAATTAAAGAGAGTTTGGAAGTTTTTCATTTCAATTTTTGAATCTGGCAACAAAGTATTGGAGAATTAGTTGCAGTAACCAGTATTTCCAGATACTGTAATTCAGAGTTTAGTCTAACTTGGTATTTCAGGTTTTAGTTTAACATGGTATTTCAATTTTTAGTTGTACATGTAGGGGAGCAACTCTTATGAAAAGCAAAGTATTTAAGGAATGGATTCTGAATTGGGTCTTGAAACATAAATTTATGCAATTTTTACAATGGTAGTGAATGTAAAATCTGCAATTTTAATCAATTTGATAGTGAATGTAAGCAAAGATCGAATTACCAGTTAAAATGAGGTCAATTCAATTATCCCTTATCCTAGTTCAATTGCAAATGGAGAAAACAAATATTTAACACAAATGTCTTAGTCCCGTAAGTGTTTTATTCTCTTGGTGCCATACTTTGTGATACTATTGAGGAAGCAGGGTGTTCTGTTATAGCTGGAAAACGCCTTGAACTAATTGGTGCAAGCATATTCCTGTAATAAAATTTCATTTCCAAATATATTGCTCAGACCAAATAGTTTTGGCAGCTAGACAAACTCTATAGGCCTGAAGTGTGGAAGAGAAGTTTAACCTATTGGCTTGGAGGTATTTGGGTGTGGATTTTATACCATGTTGTCCATAATTTTCTAGTTTTCACTAAAAAAATGAAGCTTCAAACATATAGCCAGACCTGCAAGAATGATAAATTATTCTCTATCTGTCTGACTGGTTCAAATTATGCTGAAAGGATTCCTTTTAATATTGCAGGTGAAATACTCGACCAATACAGAATCGATGTCACGTTACCAACACTATACAACATAACTGAACGAGGAGGAAGGTTTGTCACAGATTCCGATTGAATGCTCTCAGGATCTGTGTTGGAGCCTTTTGTGTGTGGGTATCTAATTCATTTTTTTGTGTGTGGGTATCTAATTCATTTTTCAATTTTGCAGGCCCATTCTGATGACTCACATTGGACGCCCATATGACAAAAAGACCAAGACAATCACTATACGTAAAGATGAATCAGTGGATGCAGTGGTAGCGTATCTGCAACGCAAGCTTCGCATCAAATTTGTGGTACCCAAATTCCATTACGATGAAAAAGATGGAATTCTGGACATCGATACCTCTATCAACTGGCTCATCACTGATCTCAGGAAGAGAAAGATCGGAGGCATCTACCTTCCCAACACGCGCTGGTTTGCTGTAAGTAAACTATATTGGTTTAATTGCTGTCAGATGATCAAATAATATGATATATATCCTTATAAACTTCTTCCAGAAAATACAGGTGAAGCTGAATATGGTCACAATCCATATGGATGATGTTCTGAGTCGTGTTACTATTCAGACACACATTATACAAACACACAATCAACAACATCATTCATACCATTCATAACACCAGCATTGGTAAAACCTTAGAGGAGAAATATTTACCAGCATTTCATATGGTAAAACTTCAGAGGCAAAGTATTGAAGCTCATTAATAAGGAAGGAGAGATTATAGGATTGGGCCTCATCCTTATAAACAACTCACTAAATTACCTAACTCCTCACTAAATTACTTAACTCAACTATGCATTGTATATTTCATGAAAGAAGTTACATGAGTAAACCTTGCAAATTATGTAGATGACTAGAAACTTCCAATAAACTTAATAAAAAACCTCCCATAAATACATTAGTTTAATTGTCATTTAACAAATTCTTTCAATAAAAAAACCAATAAAATATGTGATTTTTTTTCTCATTAACCTACTTAAACAATATAAACAATATATATGATATATTTGAACAGAAATATATAGACACACTTGATGTTAATGATTATCTTGGATTACAGGGAGAAGAAGATAAAGGAGAAAAGCTGGAACGCTTTGTCATCCAGCTTGCTGGTTTAGCTGATGTATTTGTGAACGATGCATTTGGGTCCTGGCAGCCTCATGGATCGACTTGCCATATAACAAAGTATTTGCCATCATATGCAGGACTGTGCATGCAGGTGTGTTGTTATTTATTTTCAAATCTTTATTTGTTTGTTTTACCATCTTTGTTTGTTTTGTAGAGCAGCTTTTTATTAAGACTTTTGATTTTAATGATATATATATTTTTACCAGGATGAACTTTACCATGTTGAAGCGGTTTTGAATCCTACAAGACCATTTATTGCCATAGTGGCTGGGTCAAAGTATGATACCAAGATTGGACCTTTAAATCAAATTTACAAAAAAGTTGATAAGTTGGTTCTGGGCGGTGTTATTTACAACACTTACCTCTGTGCCAAATATGGGGTGAAGATTGCTGGTGTCCAGGTATTTAATTTTATTTTTTCTAGGCGTAATTATGTTATTTTTTTAACCTTTTAAACACAAACACATTTTGGAGTTTTTCTGGATTTGCACTTGATTTCACACTGTTAACATAGGATGTAGTCCACCAGGTATCTGATCCTTGTTCTTAGATGAAAAAGCATAAGATGTAGTTTACTTGGTATCTCAAATAAAAATTTTATAGACTTAATGAAGAGAACAATATTTATACAGAAAGATTTTTATATTTTAGAATTTTGAGTGGAGTAGCAGGTATGTTTTTCCAAAATTGCAGGAAGATAAGACAAGTATGCTAGAGAAATTGATTTTATAGGAGTATTTCAAATTAGAAAAAAACAATTAAAAACAATATAAAAAAAAACTAGTAACTGGGATAACTAAATTAGTTCATTGTACTTAACTCATGACAATTCTATAATCTATAAGCTGTATTCTAATATTCTTCTTACAAATAAGTTTCCAAGGGCAAAAAAATCTAACATGGACATCTCCCCACCCTGGCTGTAAAGTAACTATTGTAGTTGACAAAAATATGTATATTAACACCAGCACTGTCATTGTTTCAGTATTCTTTGATGCCTCTAAGATGGACATCTCCCCACCCTGGCTGTCAAGTAACTATTTTAGTGGACAAAAATATGTATATATCACCAGCACTGTCATTGTTCCAGTATTCTTTGATGCCTCTCTTATAGAACCATTACTTTATTTTGCAGGATTCTGACATTGAACTTGCAAAAGAACTAGTTGAACAGGATAAGGCACAGGGGAAGATAGTGGAAATGGACATATTGGTGGAAACTGATACGTTGAGTGGTAGATTCGAAGGGCAATATCGGGCAGTGAGCGTTAAGGTATAATCCTAACACTGGATAAGGATTATGGATTCATCGAAACAGGAAAAGCCCTCATAATCTTGACTCTCAAATTCCCTTATTCTTTGTTTCAACGTTAATGTCCATTGCTTTTGCAGGATTTTGCTCCGGGGAAAACATACAATTACATTGTGGACATTGATCCCCTGTCATTAGAGTCAGAGAATGTTTTGCAAGCATTAAACTCAGCTAAGACAATATTTGTCAATGCTGTAATGGGATTCATGCCCAACTTTTGGCATGGTACTAGTAAATTGGACGAGGCCATTGATAACAATCGGTCTGCCAAGAAATATTTTGGAGGCGGTGACACCCTTCAGGCATTCAAAAGGTAACTTTTGTGCAGATAGTAACAGTACTTTGTATTTGTCATAGATAATTGTCTAGAAAACGTTCATTGCCTGACTGCAATGGATTTTGGTGTTGTGCAGCCTCCATCCAGTTCTGTATCAGGCTGCCCTGGACAATACAAACTATTACTTGTTTACTGGAGGCGGTACAGTGCTGAAGGTCATTGAGGAAGGAGACTCATTGGGATTGGACACTGTGAAGGCTCTTATTGAGAACAAAGCACAATTGCAATCAGAAAATGCCAAGTAAACATAGCTGAGAACAAGGCTCTTGGTTGCAGACAATGAATAGTCTATATCTATCTCTTGCCTCCTAATAGAAGCCATCATTATTTAAATAACTAAAATTGTTCATTGCCAGTTTGCCTTGCAGCATGTCTGCATTATTTAAATAACTAAAATTGTTCATTGCCAGTTATCTTGGAGCATGTCTGGAAAATTACCGAACAGACTTAATAGAGAAACATCGTTAAGTGATGTCAAAGAATCCTATTATGCTCTGTGTCAATCCATGTCAGGGAAATGCGCTCCCTTATATGTATTATGCACTTGAAGAGTTGTTAGAGTTGTTTCAGACCTGGATATTCAACGAAATGAGGAGACCTAAGTTGTCTTCACATCCATAAATGAACCATGGTTCAGGAGATTAAATGTTCAGATATGATTAGTAAATGTTCAATATTATTGTTGCAAATGGTTAGGATAAATATCCTTTGTAACCATTATATCATATTGAATTGAATTGTAGATATGGTTATGATATATTTTGGGAAACAGGGATATAAGTTTGGATGTATTTTTTTTATTTAGAAGGTAAAACTTTTTGTAATAGTTACCAGTGGTTATTGTCAAGTTATAATGGAGTTTTTAGCAAGTTAAAATTAAGTTTAGGTATAGGTTTTACATCAAAACCAAATTGTTTCAGTCCAGATAATATAAAAAAACAATATCCTTTATGGGCATGTTTGAGACTACCTCCAATGAAGTCGTATAAGTTCCAGTCACACCTAGGCTCGTCTTTTTATAAAAATAATATTAGTAAAAAAATCAATATCCTTTATGGTCATCTTTAACTCCACTTCCAATAAAGTCATATGTAACATATAGGCTTTGTACTTCTTATTAGCTGAACAATTCATCTTTTTATTAAAAAATATATATATTACATAGAGCCAACTTGCATCACAGTTCAAATATGCTACTTAGACTTAAAAGTTTCATTACATTGTTTTGAGAACATACATGCTCTGAAACTTATTCATCAGCTTTAGTATCCTTTATTCATCAGCTTTAGCATCCTTTAAATGAAAAGTAGTCTAAATGATATAGTTGGACTTTTTCAGACTATAATTATCTGAATTTTGTTATAAAATTTTTTAAAATCATTTAAATTTTGTTACAAAATATTTGATGAAATTGCAATTTTTCATTTAGAATGTATAAATAAATTCATTATTTTCAAATATCTGTATTAGGTCCAAATTATACATTCTCAAAACTAATATTTGCAAGTCAAACAGCTCTTCAATGACTAATATCTCTAATTCAAACAACACTTTTCAATTTTTTGTTGAGAAATATATTTGAAAAACAAATCCATAACATAATATATTTAAACTAAAAATCCTTAACTGAAGAGTTGGGCAACTTGGGCTTCCTAGGGGTTTGCTCCTCCTCTGTATTCTTCTGAGAGGATCGGGTTTACTTTAATGAACATCATGGCTCTGCGTGTTCACATTATTCTCTATCAGTGTTTGCAGATCTTACATCACCCTCCCAAGTCCCAACAAAATACGATTGATTTTGGAATACCCGTCACAGTCACAGCTTTCAAGGCTCTCACGAGACTGACGACATTTACAGTTTGTGCTTTGAGATATTCAATTGTTGGGAGAAGAACTTGTTCTTCAGTATTTGACAAATCACCTAATTTTTTCTGACAACTTTTTTTCCATGTCCTAGCCCAGCCGGCAACCACGAATATGCAATTGCACCGGGAATTTTTAGCAAATTTTGTTGTGAGTTGTGTAACTGGGACGATTTTCCTTTTATTTTTGGTTACTTTTTATTTGTTTTTTGTTATGAATCTTTATTGAATCTTTAAAATTTGTAAAAACATTGTTAGATTTTACAGAGTGTCGGTGTTTGGAGGTTTTTTTGTTATTTTATTTCATTTGTGCATTGAAAATTACTTGATAAACAACAAAAATTACAAGATTTTGTGACCTATATGTAAATAATGGTTGTTAGGAGCTAGATTTAATTTCAAGTTGGAGAGGTTAGACGGAAATTCTCCGTGCTTGATTCAAAGGAAAAAAATGAACTGCTTCCGTTCCTTCCTGCTTAATTCTGGTTAACATCCGTCCATGCGAGGGTTCGTTGCCATCTGAATTGAAACAACTATAAAAACATTCCAATGCTCCTGTTATACAGTACTGCGCCGGAGGTGTGCCAAGTCTTCCCTCCGTTGTGAGGGAACTCAAACCATTCCGATGTTCTTGTTAAACTGCTTAGTCAAACAAAAATATTGAAGCAGTTCACATAAACATGACAGAGAAAATAAACAGGTAAATTTGGAGTTGGCTAAACAATTTTTTTTTTTTAAGTCATATTTGTGGAATTTGATGATAATTTTTTTTTTCTTTTAATGTATTTTTTTAATTATATAAATGGATTTAGTATCTTGTGGAGTTTGAAATGGATTCAGTGTTTTATGGAGTTTGATACTTAAATTGTGCAATCTCAACAACATATTTAAATAGATTCAGTATCCTCAAATGCCTTTAGCATTAGAATCATACAATTTCAATAACATTTATACCATTCCAACAATTTCAACAACATATTTATATCATTCCAACAATTTCAACATGATTAAAAAATCTTAAAAATATGTGTTAAAACATAGAAAGTTTGGCTATTCTTTTAATTTTCATTTTAAAAAACAAGCCATCCATTATTTTAATGATATTGAATTAAAACTTATTTGCATAAAAATTGACCAGACAATCCAATGTTAAGGTCATGCAATAATATTAACTAACTTGGAAACTGAGTTTAATGTGAAACCTAAGTTATTGAAGTATGGTTATAACTAGCACACCCACATAGTTTGTGGGTCAATAGGGATCAAATGGTTGAGGGATACTTATGGAATGGAAGACAGTTTGGAAATATATATTTTTTTAGTCATATTCTTCTAATTAAATGGGTTCAACTTTGAGTTATCCATGCTTAGCTACATGTTATCACCTACATTCTTCCTGTTATCCATTTAGTTATTTTCTATATTCTTTTTCTTCTTATATGTTATCTGTTATCCATTCATGAGCTTGCTACCAATTATTTTTATATTCATTTTTAGTAACAGCCCACTCTAAATCTCAAATAAAAAGATCTATCTACATAAAAGTATTTAAGATAATATTAAAATCATTAAATTATATTTTTTATTTTAAAAATAAATTATATATAATATATAAATATAATTACAATTACAACTATATAATTATTGTCCAAACATTTAATCTACTTTTTAAAGTTTACCTATACTCTAAAACATTACATAAAGTGCCTTAAATTTAGCTTGTCTAAAATTGTTTAAGCATTCAAACTCAAAGTCCCATTGGTAACTTTTAAGAGTATAAGTGGGTCTAATGGTTAAGAGCATGTGTTTCCTCTTAAAAAGCCATAGGTTCAAATCCACAAATCTAGAACTTGTAATCTATATATATAATCATCCAAAAGTTTTAATGTATGATAATTTTCAACAAAATTAAAAGATAAAAACAAAATTTCATTAATATTGGTATAACAAAGGAAGTTTCCAAAGGTGCAAATCAAAGATTGAGCATTTTAAATCACCTATAATTCTAAATGTTATTTCTATATGATTATCTTATTGTTTCAATAACTAAGTAACTTCAAGGCTTTTTATTTGATTTTGGTTGTATTGGTTTGAGTGATAGGTAGGTTTCTATGATTATCTTATTTTTTCAATAACTAAGTAACTTCGAGACTTTTTATTTGATTTTGGTTATATTTTTTTTAGTGATAGGTAGGTTGGAAGTTTAGTAAAAGTGGTAGATAACACATAATAATGAATGGGAAGTTTAGTAGAAGTGGTAGATAACGCATAATAATGAATTGTTGTGTATACATAAAAATTTATTTTGTTCTTGTTTTCAAGTTATTATTTCTCTGTTTATTCTTGGAATTGCTATGGAAATAGAGTTCAACTATATTTTTATGATATAAAATATGGTGAATTTAATTTCACAATATTTTATGGTTATGATGCACAGTGTTGAAATGATTCAATGCTTTGATTCATAAAAGAAGGTGTTCAATTCCTAACTAAAAGATAAATCATCCAAATTTTCTTATAACTAATTTAAAATATGCCTTGATGTCAAGCTTTTTCTAAGCTGTCTTTTATTTGAGTTCATTCAAGGCAATCTTCATATACCATTATTTTGATTTAGTGGAGGGTATTTCCTATATCAATCAAAGTTTGTTCAAGTTTTTGTTTCATGCAATGTTTTTCAAAAGCACAGCACCAAGGTGTATTATTGGTATACTAAAGGTGTATTACTAGTATATTAAAGTGCAATATAATTTATGAAAATAGATTTGTCCAAAATATGATACAATTCGAGAATTTTTTGAAAAAAAAATCTTTGTATACTCACTATTATAAACATATTTTTTTCAAGATTAAAATAAATTCCTTCCATATAACGATATTAAACAAAATCCCATTCTAAAATCTTAGCACCAAAGAAGGGAAAAAGAATTCAATGAATTCATATACAAATATACCCATAGGTTTATGGGGAGTCCTGAACCCAAGACATACCATATCTAGAAGTAAACTAAATAACAACTTGCAACAACTAGCCCCAAGGGTTAGCTCAATTGGTAAGACATGCGCACCCTCTCTCGGTTTGAGGAGAGGTCATGGGTTCGAACCTTGAGTCATTTGGGGTTAGGCCTTCTATGAGGATGGCCTGCGGTTTACCACCTCTACCATCCACTAATGTGGGAAAGTATTGATGGGTTTCCTATGCATATTTCCATATGAAAAAAAAAACTTGCAACAATGCTTTGACCTCTAGGTCATGGATCCCCATGTTGGGTGCTAAGACCTCCTGCTTGGTGGCTTCATCCACGAGGCCCCACGTGGTTACTGTACGATCTACCATTTGTAATGACGACCTTCTGTATGTATTAGAGTAACTTTGGTTGGCTTTTCACTCGCTCAAGAGGCTAACCCACGTGTAGAGGGATGTGGATGCCTGCATTAATTCCAAGCTAAATCTTGTGGCAAAAGAATTAACATGAAAGGTTTTATGTTGGTTGCACTAGTCTCTCCTTTTTCCTTCTCATCATCGATTGTTCCAATCGAGCTTGTCCTCAAGCATAAAGAATGAATCTTCCATTCCAAGTGTTTATAGCTTCCATTCTCCTCCTATATTTATCATTATTGATAATTAATTTGGCTTTCAAAATATTGGTTTAAAATTATGATATTAATTTGAATTTTATTTTTGTTTTTTATTGATTAATTGGTTATAACCTCGATTTTTGAGGGATTTATTATGTCGAGATAAATAAAAAATATTAAAAAATAAAAGATGAAAAATATAAATTAAATAAAAAATAAAAAAGTAAATTAGCATAGATCCATTTTAAATCCAAATCTATCAAATATCGAAAATGATCAAAATAGTAATGAAATGTACACCTCAAGAAATTGGATTCCTCTAAGTGCTTGATAGTTTCGAGTTTAAAATGGATTTATGCTAGTTTTCAATTCCAAAACTGTCAGCTACTAGTTATTAAAATGATAGATAATTAGATAAACAAAACTCTCTATTGGCTTATTGGCTTACATTTAGACAAAAGTTTTAGACTAAAATTAACTTTTGGAAAACTCACAAAAGTTCTTTGTACAATATTGTTTTATTAATATAGATTCGAATTTATAAAAAAAAAACCATAGTTCGTGGATGTTGAGGAGACTCCAACCTCTCTCCAACAATTTTTATGTATGAAGGAAACCACGAGAACAATAAGGAAAATGAATGAAAATCAAACCATGAAGCTTATGTTCAAGCTTGGGTAGAATATGGGTCGACTTGTAGGAAAGTTGTCACTCTATATTCACCCCAAGAACTACATCCAAATAATTTATGAGTTATCACTCAAAAACGTGTAATTGAGACACTGAGTTAACAAGTAGGAACAATTAAAAAACAAGGATATCATATGTTTTTACCTAGACGTTCGAGGAGTATGGTTTAGGAGAGCACCAACTCTCCAAACTCTAAGCACTGCTTAGACACCAAATGCTTTATGATTCCATTATGGCTAATAGAAGGCCTATCATTTAAAAAAAATAGTCAGAGTAAATCTTGGAACAATTGAGACCAAGCATGTCTGGTTTAAAAAAAAAACTAAAGAATGAACTGAGTTAACATAATGACGGGTAAGACGTAATGTTACCATGTTCATATGGCTTAGAGATTGCACTTCTTTCTATGTGCTAGGTGCTCTGTACATTAAACAAAAATGGGCATAAAAATAAGCTCAAAATGAAACAAATCTAACAATTAGGCACCTATAAGAATAATTGCAAATGGTAAAGGAAAGATGAGTCACCTAGTGTAGTTGATGTCAGTGATTTAGGAAAATATGAAGAAACTTGAACTTTAAAACTTTAATCTACATTTGTAGTGCAGATAGATTTCATCAATAATCCAAAGACATAAATAAATCAAATCATAGAACACAAAATATACCCTGGGAAAACCCTCCACTGATTCGGAGGATAAAAAAACCAACAAACAATCTTAGAGCATGATTGATAAGTGGCAGATAATTATTACAACACAATAGCAGATTACTTTCACCGAGATCACCAAAGAGAGAAGATCAAATGGAACATTGTATATAACTTGCCAAGTTTATAACACTTTAATAACAAGTCAAATTAGGTTATACAACAAAAATAGAATGGTTGCAAGCATGATGAACTTGTTAACACTTAGAACACTTATATATCTTCAATCATGCATCCCCCATTGACCTGGTGCCAAGCTGGCACTCCATAATTATGTCCCACTAGAAGATATGTATTTTCCATTAATTAACTAACTCTAGCTGAGTTGTTAATTGAGTGTACTGAGCTGAACTGAATGGAACTGTATGTAACTTAATGGAACTAGGTGTAACTGCATACAACTGAGTGTAACTGAACTGAACTGAATGGAACTTCATGCAACTGAATAGAATTGAATGTAACTGAACATAATTGAATGTAACTGAACATAACTAAATGTAACTTAACAGATCTGAATGTAATTGAATGTAACTGAACAAAACTCAATGTAACTGAATAGAACTAGTGCTTCTCCATCAATGTTTATTTCCAACAACCACTTGATAAATTAAGGAGTTTATTCCTTAATTAAATGAACTTTGTTTATCATAATTAATACTCAACCGATATCTTATCAATTCGAGTTCACTTGGTGGCAACATGGTCATTCGAATTCTCTCTCCATCTATGTGCTTATATTAATTATCTTTGCATGGTCCATATGTGTTTTCATTAATTAATCGTATATATCATATCATACTCATAATATTGTTTCCGAACCTATGATTATATGTATTACCCCAGTTCATATAGTCACATGCTAAAGTAAATCACTCTAGGGATAACTAATCCCTAAAGGAGACTTGTAGCACTTGTTGACCATGACTAGCCATACATCACATAGTATATCTACTCTACACAGTAAAGTACACCACCTCACAACATGAGGATATTTGTATAACTTGATATTACTCATAAGTCTACTATCTTGATATTACTCACAAGACTTTACTTGATATTACACACAAGTTTACTGACTTGATATTACTCAGAAGTCTACTTCCTTGATATTACTTACAAAACTCAACTTGATATTACTCACAAGCCTTAGAACATCACCACCTCAATCATATGAGGATATTTGTGGGACTTGATATTACTCACAAGACTGGAGAATGACTCCTAATGTTGTAATCTCAGCACTCCCTCTCAGCGAGGGAGACATTCTCTACCATACCAAGCTTATCTCAAAAGTGTTTAAACTTCGTCATAAATAGAGGCTTATCACAAATTTGCAATTTTCTCATCACTATCTATGTATTCGAACTCATGCCCATGACTTCAATGAAGTAAAACTTCATCTCAAATGTGTTTTATCATAAAACACATATAGGGTTTTCAAGAAAGATTGACTATTAACACCTAATGATTGTAGGCTCAAGTATTTCACCCTAGTAGGTAGCTTCCCAAACTACACTACTCCTCAGTATGTGGTACTATCCATAAAAACACATTTTTCTTCTGTAGTACTCTTAGACATACATCTTTCTTCTATATTACTAGCTGCAATACATTTGGCTTTTGTAGCACTAGCTTCAAATTACATCATTTATCTTAGGATAAAACAATAGTTAGATAACACAATCAAATAATAGGTCTTCCATGTAGCAAATACAAGAAAGAGCCTGTTCTTAATGTACCTCAAAGGTACTCAAACATATGCTTAGTAGTAAGCATAAAATACAACAGGTCTGCTCAAAGACCAACTAGCTACATACATAAAGTAAAATCATCTGGATCGAATCCAGAATAAAGTTTCTCTAAAATAGAGACCATGGATTTTAAATCCATCGCATACAATATTATACAACAAATATGTAATAACATGCAGAAATAAAGTCTTATCTTTTCTTTCGCTCTTTAACATTTGTTGACTTGTTGAATATTATGTTATCTAGAGAAGTTCTCTGTGAGCTTTCCATTCTCTGTGATGTTCTTTAAGCCATGATCATTTTCTCAGTAATCCTTCTCTTTATATTTGTAGCACCCCAACTACCTCTCCAAGAGGTTTTAACTGTTCTCTAATATTCCATACTATAAATAGTCTCTGAGACCTTTGTCCATGTCTCTGCTCATGTGGATTCTCTCCATAAGATATCACAAACCCTAGATTCCTAAGTCATGTAGTATGACTAACTGGTGGGGAATTTACTTGTTTCCTCCTATGAAGACACATCAATACTCCCTCTTCAACTAGAAGACTTCTTTACGCACTATACCAATTTTGTCTCAGACAGAGGCTTAGTAAGAATGTTGGAAATGTTGCTCATCTGTGGATATGTACCTTGTATCGAATATAACTGACTAGAACCCTCAAAAGCTTTACTTTTTTTCAACATGCTCTATCTAGATCAACACATGTGATCTTCATCAATCACTATACTAGTCAGATTTCATATATCTTTGAAACTATATTTTATTGATCAAGACATATATGAGTCCACATACACTTGTACCAAGTAGGTACCACAATACATGCTTTGTACATGTTTATGTACAAACTGCAAAGCACATAATATATCATGGGACCTATGACTAACAAAATACATCTCAACTGACTTGAGATCCTCCAAATATGAAATAAGAATTATAAATTTCCATATTTACCTTCATATGTGTGGCCATGGATTTGTAGTCCATCATCTTGAAACTCTTCAAGATTTTTTACTGCACATTTTCCTTAACTGAGGAAAATCTTTTTCTAGTGACTTACACACCACTAATCATAAGAATCATAACAATATTCTTGAATACATTTCTCAACTTCCTTTTGAATATGAGAATCATGCATATATCATTTTTATAGGAGGTACATTAACCAATTACACTAGTTCTTTAGGAGCTAGTAAGACTAGCAACTTCTTCTCACCATGTAAATGTGAGAATCATAATCTGGGTCCTCCATCATAGAGACTTGTGCTCATATATATATGAAGCTCTTATTTGACACATGAATCTAAATAATATAGAATATCTTCAGGAGTCTTCACATCTATCATAATATAATTAATCTATCTATTTTTTCTGCTTTCCAAGAGATATAGGAACCTCCTGAACTGTTCTCTTTTAGGATCAGCCATTGGAATGACTCCACATTCATGTCCTTCTTTACTTGTAGGTAAGAGAATGTTAATTTTCCTGTTGAAGCCCCAACTGTGTATGTGACTTATGAGGGTGTTTAAGGCTTACAACACATAGAAAAAACCCAGCCAAAGGCTTCAAACAATCCCACGCAGGTATGTTCTATCCTTGAGATGTTTGGTATGGTAATCCCCCACAGATAATTTTGTAGCCTCCACTAGCTTATGGATGGATTTGATCCAAAATGGATCTGTTTTCCAGAATGGAAAACAAAGAGTTGATAAAAGAAAAAGGCAAACTTAAACCTAACTAGGAAGATGAACTTAATTTGAATCTGAACTACTTTGAAAAGGTGTTGGAAAGATTACAGGTTGTCTTGAGGTGTGTGAAGAACAAGCAATTCACCACATTAACAGAAATGCAAATAAGATGAAAAATTTTCTTATTGAAATTACAATTGTTTAATAAAAATTAAACAAAAGTAAATCAGAATTAAAGCATTCAAAATAACCTGCAGGTGCTCAAGTTAGTTGAAAAACCAACATATAATCTATAAGACTTTTACTGCTGAAACATTTGCAGAAATAGATAAAGACAATTCATAAAACAAATTTCATGAAGCTTTATCAATGCATTTATAAATAACAGAGATAAATCAAGGTTAAACAAACACATTTGATGATTTGCAGATGAGTAAGTAGCAACATTAATCCATTCAAAACAGGAAAAACATATGAAATCTATTAAAGAAATTTAATGGAACTCATAACAAGAGATATGAAAATATCAGTGCTTTATTAATATCCAATTCTGTAGAAACACATAAACCTTCGATTACAAAGAGGTGTCTTTAGTCTCCTGTTGAAATATTCCCATCCCAAAATTCCTTGTTAACCCAAAAAATCCCTCACTCAACCCTACATGGCCTACACCACCCAAGGACACCCATGCACGACCCTCATTTAACCCTAGTTGACCCCCACACCCTTAAGAAGGATTAAGAATGAGAAAAAAGGCTTAAAATCCCCAAAAAGAGAAAAAATAGCTCTCATAGAGGTTAAAGCCTCCAAAAAGGGGCTAAAACCCCTCAAAGGAGCTTAAAACCCCAAAATGAGCTAAAGATAGGGCAGAATGAGCTAAAATCCCAAAAAAGGGGCTAAAACCCCAACAAGGAACTTAAAACCCTAAAAATCCCCAAAAAAACTATAAATAGAGGGGTGGGGGTCACTCTCAAATAAATTCTCCCTTGCATACTGTTATGCTACCCGTGGATGCCTTGAGACCCTTTGTCTCTCAAGCCACCCACACTCCCTCTCCTCCATCCTCCACTAAGCCATAGCTCCCCCACCCAAGAGAGGTGCTTCTCCAAGCTAGGGCATGGTGGCCCATTCCATCCAAAGAGAAGATATACCTTGTCATTTTTTGTATTTGTTTTAGTAGGTCATTTTCTTTCTAATCCATGGTTTATTTGCAGGTTTTTTTCCTAACTTGTTTTCTAGGTATTTTGTTTTCTAACATGTTGTTTGCAGGTAGATGGAGCTAGACCCTAACAGTGTTTGCAGAGGGGTTTCCAGCCATTTCTATTCTTTATGTTATACTTTTTTTTCTGTCTGTTTTTACTGCATTTCACCACCAGGAACCTACTCTTCCATCCTATAGACGGAAGGTAGCCATTACTACCCTATAGCAAGGGAGAAATCCCTGCTACAGAATTGGCGACCATACCAGGTCGATCCCACTGGATCCCTGGGTTGTGTTTAATATACTTTTCTTATTTAGGTTGATTTATATTTGTATTTCATTTTTGTTATTGTCTTGGCCACAGTACCAATTACTGGTTACCGTTCTGTGAGTTGCAAATTGCTCAACTGTGCAAAAATGACTAAACCGAATTTCTGAAAATTCACCTATGTTCGGGCTCATTTTCGGCCCAAACAGTTGATCCATTTGTGAATCGGCCCACGATTGGGGGTAAAAGGGCCCGTTTCCAAAGTAGGTTTTCAACCGTTTGAGGTAATTCCTCACGGTTTGATCATAATCAATTTCGCAAAAACAAGTCCTTTATAGGTGCATGACCCATTTTTGGGCTTCACTGTTTGCTTTTATTGGGACTGTCAATGCGGCTCAGCCACCTCTATCCATCATAATTGTTTTATTTCTGTTTTTGTTTATGTTAATGACAATTTCATGTATAGAACAAATTGTAAATTAAATATTTAATGGGTTAATGAATATAGTTTGACTAAAACTCACTTGAAATCAACAATCTTGCTTAACCCTTCCTCCTCTACCCAGTCATCACCCTTCGGGATATTCTGGGATAAGACGAAGGGAATAGATCGTATAGTAATAGGCACTTCACTCAATATTGTTCGAAACCACTAAAAACGGGTGACTTGGAAGGTAGAGGGGGTAGAGAAGGAGGGCTTCTCACGGTGCTAAGCGTCTTCCCTATTGACCAACCTTGCATCCAGAAGGTGACCTGTGGATCTACAGATGGGCTTAGTCCCATTGTGTTGAGAGCCCAACACCTTCTCCTGGTTGAAGAATAATATAGGTGTAAGGTAGTCACATAGTCAAGCTATCACAATTGGTATATGTCTACAAAATTTATGTTTATTTACTGCTTCCATCCACAATGATATGAACTTTACAGAATATTCGTAAACCATTTGCAGCCACTAGATAACAAAAAAACAAAAAGACATACACATCATACCATGTAAATCAACCCAACTCAGTTCATGACGCTGAGAGAGCCATTAAAATTTACAAATTTACACTAAGTTAAAAATCTGTAGTCTTTGAGGACATAAGTCCCTGACTACCTTAACCGTGGGAAGTACTTGGGCTCAGCCCATAAACTCATTGTGAGGAGTACCACGGGAACCCCAAAGTAGTTGGCCGCTAAGAGGAATTGCCAAGCGAAACGGGAAAAGACCCCCACCGTTTGAGTAGAACGCCCATGAGGAAAAACCCAAGCGTTGTCTTTTGGCAGTCTTGGTGGCCGAGTGACCACCTACATCCAATGGAAAGCCATTGAAACTGGGGTCCAAAAAATCATTTCCACCAGTTTGATACACAAATTTAACACAATGATCCCTCATGCTCTTCCTCGCGCCTAAGAGGAAAAACACCACAATTCGGGTCATTGAACCGACATCGTCGAGACCATTCTCGACGACCTCCCACACCATCAGATGGCCATACAGCCTCTAATTCAGATTCAGACACATATCAGTTTGAACCAAACCTGCACACTGCACCATCAAGCCCCATGGCTGGTGCAAAGCCGGATCCATTTTTTGCCATAGCAATTGCTAGTGGACACATGTCCACACCACAAACTCTCACCAACAACCCTGCAGGTGGCCCCAACATGGTCATGCAAACTGTCATCAGTCAGCTGCCACCACCCATAGTGACCACTCAAGTTGTCCCAGCTGTAACACATGGGGGCAGTGGCCCTTCCACATACACTGCCCCTCCTGTCACACATGGGGGCAGTGGCCCTTCCACCTACACTGCCCCTCCTTTCATACATGGGGGTAGTGGCCCTTCCACCCACACTGTCCCTCCCACCACACTTGGGGGCACTGGCCCATCCACAATGGTGCCACAAGTACCCCCAGCAATGCAGATGCATTATGCACCTGCAAACCCCAACACCATGGCTGCCCCATCTCACATCAACCTGAGGTCAAACCTGCCTTTCATGGCACGTCTCAACTTTCCTGATTTGGCTCTGTTAACAAATGACCCTATCCGCCATCAAAAATTTTATCCTCCCATGCCAACCAGACTTCCCTCGGACATTCCCAAGTTTGAAGGGAAGGCAGGGGAGTGCCCCCAAAACCACATCATGACGTTTCATTTATGGTGCTCATCAAACAGCATCGTAGATGATTCAATCAGGCTAAGATTATTCCAACGCACCCTCACAGGTGTTGCATCCAAGTGTTACATTGAGCTACCACAAGCTAAGTACCCAGATTTCAACTCCCTAGCTTTCATGTTCCTGCAATATTTCCAACTCCCCGTTAGATATGACAAAGGGGTGGAGATCTTGTTATCTTTCTGCCAGAATACTGCGACCCACATAACTGACCACATTCATGAGTGGCGGTGACGCTGTAGTTTATGTAAGATCCAACTTGATGACAGGATATTCTTGGATTGGTTCCTTAAAACCTTGCTCCCACCTATAGCAAACGACGTCGCATCCGAATGTCCCCAATCTGAAGAGGAAGCCATCCTGAAAGACCAGAAGTTTGATCTGATCTATACACAGTCTAGATACCTTTACACCGTCATTCCATATGCCCCCCATGCAGGCACCTCCTACCGGGATGCACCGGGGGCATCCCATGCTGCAGATGGCATCATAGGCTCGGTCTCTCACCAACGATAGTACCGTCCGACACCACCTACAATACTACCACAACCAAGCAACATTGCTAGTGTTGCCTACCAAAACCGAACTTCGGACTATGCAAGAATGATGTCCCAGTTCGGAGCCACAACTTCTTACGCACAACCTATGCCATCACAGTAGGCCCAGGCCTTGGCTTGGTCAACACAGCAATACGCGGGACAAATGCCCACATCTGTGGCACCGCCACCCACCCAAATATACTATGCACCACCAGTGAAAGTGGTTCAAGCCTCCGCCCCTACTCCACCCACTCCATTGGGACAGGTGTTCGTGCAACAAAACCATCCCAACCAACCAAGCCCCAATAATCAACAAGGACAAGCTAGGAATAACCGACCCCGGAACCAAGGAAACAATCAACCGCAAGGAGGCAGTCAACAACCAGATCCTCCCAACAATGCCACTGCAAACCAACCAGCCCAAAATCCTCCATGACCAAATGCACCAAGACACAATGCCCCGTTGCGTACAAACCAACCATACACACTCTGTGAGGTCTACGGGCACTACACATTCGAGTGTCCCTTCATGGGTCGCGCTAAGCAATCCATTTAGAACAAGGTTCAACATGCCACCAACATAACGGACCAAGCCCAACCCAACCCAGCACCACAAGGACCTCCTCCTATGGTGCTTCAAAACCCATTACCAGTCCAAGGATTGGTGGCAACCACACCCCCTCCCCAACCCAATCCCAACACTTCGGGGGCACCTCCCATGGTAGAAACATGTGTACAGCACCTACTAGCTATGACAACTGAAGAGGTCAATCTACAAACTGGACGAAATCAATACGGAACCAACACCAAACCCGCTAACACATCAATGGCATCAACATCTAAAATAGTCAATGCACCTCTTCAGTTACCCCCATTCCCATGCTATTAAATTGAGCACAGATATCTGTGGACAAACACACAACTCACAAAATAAATCACACAATTTACTTAGCAATTGAAGAATGAAATAGTGCAAAAATGGCTTGCAGTTGTGAATGCTTTCATTAATAAAAAAGTAATCGGATAATAATTACAATGGATTTAAAAGCCACATGAAATTCAAATCCACATGAGGAAATTTGAATTGATAGACTCTACTTGACTGTAGGTAACTAAGACCTTGTCTAAATCACTATTGAAGGACTCAGTAGTTAACTAACCTTGTCTAAACCATAACCGGAGTTCATCGGAGCTCTAAAACACAACTCAAGTGTTACATTCAGTGTTGACTAAGGCTAACTGACTGTGGTAGGTGAGAAATGCGCCCCTCATGAGTGCAGTCAAGTAAACCTAGCGCTAACTGAGTGTAGAGGACTAGAACTGAATGTAACTGACTCCTAACTTAGCTTGACTAGTCATTAACTGAATTGAACTGACCTTGGTTGGTTTCGGCACTCCCAGTGGCTCCTAAATTGTAGGGATTGGTCTAGGAGGCTCCTAAACTGATGCAATTAAGTGCAATCAGTGGCAGTAAGCCTTAATTAGTGTTCCCCACACTTTAGTAACTGAAACATGTGCCCCAATTAGGCCAAGTGGACCCAATGGTGCTAATGACTATAAATAGACTGGATGGACTCCCAATTTAGACATGACTCCTGATTTAGACATATGACCAAATTTGGACAAGAGAGGATTAATAATCCTAACACCCCCCCTAAATTCTAACTTGGACAAACTGTGGGCCCTGGTAACTAAGACCATAGGTCACCCATTACATCAAGTAAAATAAAGTAACTGCTTAATACAAGGAGCTGGGGCAAAAACCACATGGAAAAAAATCCCCCCCTCTATCTAAGCAGGTAGAATCAAGTTTCAAGTTTGAAAAACTTGAAAATATGTTGCTGCAATCTTCATCTCTATGAGGTAGTGAAGCAACATGCATGGTGTGCTGTGCACAGGTGTTTTAGGTACTGGCATGTAAACTTATCCTTCTTCTCCAAAAATGATGATGGAAGGAAGGAGGAATGTAACCTTTGTCTCTTGCTGAATGAAGCGGTGTATGATCATATCCATTCTTCTGAATGTAGTGAGACTGAGCCCTTGCCATATAGCATCTTACAGGGAGTTTATTGCATCTCTTTGAAGGAGGTAAGATTGCATGGCATAGCGCAAGGGTCTTTCCTTTCTGAGAGTCAGGTGAGTTTCCAGTCATCTTCCTAGCTTCTAGTTTGGAAGTAGGGACTGAATCTATATCTGAGTCACCCTGAATCTCAATCTCATAAATTGATAAAGATGGATCTGCAATACTAGTAGAAGTTGTAAAAGAAGTAGGTGCAATGATTGTACCTTCCCTTGCAAGTGGCTACTGAGAGTGCATTGATTCTGAAGGAGGCATGAAATGTGAGAACTCATATGCTTTTGAAGCATGATTTGCAGTACCCTTTGCTATGATGCTCCCAGTAGAGATATCTGTGATCTCCATTGAGTCAGGACCAAAGATCTCTTGCTTTGGAGATCCAGTATGGGTCATCTGATAGACAGATAACAGGTTTGAAGCTAGGGAGGGAACAAATAGCACATATTTGAACCTTCCATGTTCAAGTTTGACAAAGCCCTTCCCCTTTGTTTTGAATTTACTGTTATTGTCCATATGAATACTAGGACCATCAAAGGACTGAAAAGAAGAGAATGATTCTCTGGATGCAGTCATATGGTTGGAAGCTCCAAAATCAATGAGGAAGACATGTGATGATGTGCAGCAAGCCTTCAGTGCATGGCCTTTCCTTTGGTATTCATCATCTTCTTCTTCTTCAGAGTCATCCTTCCTTGCGCTAGCAGGTACATAAATGTTATGCTTCTTCAAAAGAATAGCCATTTCATCAAGTTGTCTTCTCATACAGGAGCTTTCTGAATGAAAGCCCCTTCCACAATAAGAGCAGAGGACCTTTCCTTTTCCATTCTTCTTACTTCTCTTCGAACCTGAAGATTCTTTTGATTGCTCTTTCTTCATAGGGGATTTGTCTCTTTGCTTCCCTTTGTCATTCGCTACCTTATCTCCTCTTGCAACTAAAGCTAGATCTTTGGAAGATCGAATGATCCCCATTTGGATCAATTTATCATTTTCATAAATAAGAGATTGGATGAAGGCATTAAGAATGGGCATATTCCAATTTGGAGTAGCGAGCCTTACTATTTGGAAGGTGGATACAAAGACTGAGTAGTCTACATTGAGCTTTGTAAGAATCGCAAAGATGAGCTGATCTTCATCCTTCTTCACTTTGCATTGCTTCAACTAATATATCAAGTTCTTGAACTTTGTGAAGAATTCATTCAGAGATTCAAAATTGGATGGATTAAGAGTAATCAGATCATTTTCTAGCTGATGGATCCTCATCTCATCCTTCTTATCAAATAAGGATGCAATCTTGTCCCAAACCTCCTTGGGAGTCTTCAATCATTTGGATGTGGAATCAAATATCTCTAGAGACCGAGGAGAGCAAGTGTCCAAGGGCTTCATCAAGCCTGTTCATGTACTTAGCTTTGTCTTTATCTGAATCTGGCTCTTCCTCTGTTTCTTCTATGAGTCTGAAGAGTTGCTTGGTGCAGAGCATTACCACCATGTCATCCTTCCACTGGTGATAGTTGAAGGGAGTGAGAGGCTCCACTGGATGAGCCATTTTGAATGTAGTAAGAAAGACTAAGCTGTTGTAGCAAATGCAGTGAGAAGAAGAGGCTGCTTGTAGCGAATGCTGTAAGAAAAGCTGATAACCTGTCACACAATCAAACATACAAAGTAAGGTCGACGGTCTGCACTTTTGGAATTTCCTTCACACCCAGCATAGTTGATCAAGCAAGCTTGATCAACAATTTCCTAACTTGGGATATTAAGTGGTATATTCTCCACTTCTGGTGCAGTACTAGAAGGAGAAATTTGCTCAAAAAAAATGATCTAGCTGGAGCTCTAAGGAGGAGAGGTGTCTTGTCCACTGAGGCTCTGATACCATATTAAATTGAGCACATAGCTCTGTGGACAAACACACAACTCACAAAATAGATCATACAATTTATTCAGCAATTGAAGAATGAAACAGTGCAAAAATGGCTTGCAGTTGTGAATGCTTTCATTAATCAAAATGTAATCGAATAATAATTACAATGAAGTACAATGGATTTAATAACCACATGAAATTCAAATCCACATGAGGAAATTCGAATTGATAGACTCTACTTGACTGTAGGTAACTAAGACCTTGTCTAAATCACTATCGGAGGACTCAGTAGTTAACTGACCTTATCTAAACCATATATGGAGTTCATCGGAGCTCTAAAACACAACTCAAGTGTTACATTCAGTGTTGACTAAGGCTAACTGACTATGGTAGGTTAGAAATGCACCCCTCATGAGTGGAGTTAAGTAAACCTAGCGCTAATTGAATGTAGAGGACTAGAACTGAATGTAGCTGACTCTTAACTTAGCTTGACTAGTCATTAACTGAACTGAACTGACCTTGGTTAGTTTCGGCACTCCTAGTGGCTCCTAAATTGTAGGGATTGGTCTAGGAGGCTCCTAAACTAATGCAATTAAGTGTAATCAGTGGCAGTAAGCCTCAATTAGTGTTCCCCACACTTTAGTAACTGAAACATGTGCCCCAATTAGACAAAGTGGACCCAATGGTGCTAATGACTATAAATAGACTGGATGGACTCCCGATTTAGACATGACTCCTGATTTAGACATATGACCAAATTTGGACAAGGGAGGATTAATAATCCTAACATGCGCCCCCCCATACGTCGGGTTGCCAATAACGCCACGGCTAGAGCTGCTGTCAGCTACAGCATTGTGGATGATTTGGCCCAAATACCAACCGCCATGTCCACTCTTGAGGTACTCAAAACGTGCCCAATGTAGCGGAAAGCCTTACTAGCCACCCTTGGGGCCATAGACCCCTCCGACTCCAAGTTGATCACATTTGATAGGGAGAATGGAGAACCACGAATGCCATCAACCATTTCCTTTCAAATCCTGGTGTCTATCCGGAATTTGGTTGTGCACCGATGCATAGTGGATGAGGGGGCATCCACGTGCGTTATGTCTACCCTAGTCTGACAGAAACTTGGATCTCCAATTCTGCAACCATCCTCCACAACTCTGCAGGCTTATGATGTCCATCACACTAAAGCCCAAGGAATCCTCCCCCATGTCCCCATCACATTAGCTGAGAAGATAGTTCTAATTGACATAGAGGTTGTCAACGCTCAATTGGACTATAACCTTCTACTCGGAAGAAGTTATATGTATGCCATGAGAGCTATCGGATCAATTGTCTTCCATCTCATGATGTTCCCCCATGAAGGGAAAATCGTGATGGTTGACCAACTGACTTATCACGATCCGCAAGGGCTAACGGAACCCACCAACGTTATCCCTACGATCAACACCATTGATCCGCGAGGGACGACCACACACACCAATGTTGTCCCTATGATCAACATCATGGTTGACAACATACCAGCCTCGCCATTGTTGAATGTGGGCCTTGGGTTGTTTGCTGATACCACCATGATGGCTCTTGTCCCCTTAGTGTCACCACCACCAACACCAAATGAGACTGTGGACTTGTGCATGCTCTCATCCAGTACCGCTGCACCCAAACAACAATCGCAACTGCAGCCCCAACTGAAACCACAGCACCACCCGCAGCCGTAACATCAACAATAGCCGCAGCATTACATGCAGCTGCAATCACAACCTTATCCCCACATACAACCATTAGGGAGTTATCTGGGCTCCTCTCAAGTCCATACAATTCCCTTCTTCTTTCCCCCACCTGGTGTCATGAGCAAGCCAGTAATGGCCACCCTAAACCTACCCAACTTTACATTGGGAATTTCCATGTGGTATCTTGATCCACTAGCTCAACCACCAATTCCCTAGGTAATCTTAACCCCCGTGCAATCCATTGCAGTCGAGTCTCATCCTCCACCCGCCCCATAAAAACCAACCACTGCACTCACACCGCCCCACCCAAAGAGGGCCAGGGGAAAGAATGTGAAAGCTACCGCAGAACCTCGACACATCCCGCCTTGTGCTATCTGCGAGGAATAGGGCCATCCGACTCAGAACTGCCTCGAGATTCCCATAATCCGTGCACATTTGGATGCCATAGATACAACGAAAAACCTCCCCATGGTTGAACTTCCAAGTGGGCCAATAGTAAGAAACAAGTCATTGAAAACAAATAACGCTTGCGCCCTTTGCAGATTGTATGGACATTATTCTCACCATTGCCAAGACTTATCTGAGTTCCGAATGGCTTTAGCCGACCTTTGACAACATTCCCTTGAATCGGAGATCACTCTAATCGAAGAAGTTCACCCCCCACCTCCTTCTTCGGACACGATGTCCATTTACATGATGTCCAGTTCTACCGACCCTCTTATCTCCACCACCACCAACAATCCATCAGACCTGTCTCTTCCGTTGTTTCCATAATCACATCTCCATCCATAGCCGCAACCTCAGTCACAACCTCAACCTCAGTTACTAGGGAAATAGTGGGTTCATTCCCGATCAACATTTTCCTTTTCCTTTTCTTTTTTCCTTTCCTTTTCCTACCATCCGAGATCGTGAATAAGTCTGTCTTGGAAACCCGCAATCTACAGGATTTCACACTAGGAGATCATGTGTGGTACCTTGAACCACCTACCATACCTTTGAGGCCCCAAGATGTGTTAACTCATGTCCAGCCAATTGAGATGATGTTGCACCTACCTCCAAGTCCATCAAATACTCCTCTTGTCTCCAGGCCTGCTCCTCTTCCTCCAACAGAGACTGGGGGAAAGGCAACCAAATCCACAACCAATACCATTTTCATGATATCTAGCACGAGTTTCCCTTTCCCCTTATCGACTATGAAAGATCCACCTGATCTATCCCAACACCACTTACGCGATGACGAAGATATATGTAAGACTGCCTTCGTTTTTACCCCATTCCTTTTAAACCATAGTGTGGAATCGGTTCTTCCCATAAAAGACCAGATTTCGTCATCCTTCCTTGCCAATGACCTTCGTCTCGACAAGGGGGCATACCTCTTCACTGACTTAGACAATCGACTCTTGAATAAGTCGTGCAATAGGCTCCACCTAAAGAGAGTCTATGCCTGTAATAACCACTATGAGTCCCTTATAGCGTAGTTTTTTCCCTTTCTTATTTTTCAACGTTTTTTAGCACAAGTCAGGGGCAACACCATCAGCTGCTAATCCAAAGTCACTCGGAACTGGTTCGAGACACCTCTCACACCTTCGGTCTCAAATTTCCATCTCTTGATGAGACCATTGTCTCATGTTTAACAAACAACTTTCGGGACCGCTTCCCGAAAGTTACCTTGATTTACGAGCCACACCATGGTGATACAAGTGTCTGCAGACCTGTACTTGCATCACACTTTCCTACCGCTAATCATGTGGATTCTTGGGCCACCGCCCATAAGCAACATCATTTTTATTTTGTAACACATAGCTATCTACTCCATCCACCGCACCTCATGCGGATCTCCGAACCATCGTTCGGAAGATGAATCATTTCTTTTGCATGTATTTGGCATATAACTGCCTCCGGACTATCACTCACATCACATGTAGTCAAGTCTATCCACCACAATTCACACACGACTCTCTTGACCTCTTTCCGAGAGCCACCTCGATTTGCGTGCCTCTGACGCACCAACTCGCATGCCTCTGCTGCGATCTATCCCATGCATGTATTGGTATGTTTGAGAGCCATCTGCTCCATCCATACTGCACGGATGACCTTTGGACCACTGTCCATTTCCGCGACATGGAGACACCATTAGTGCCCCCTCGATCGGTTGACGATAATGGAATTTCTTTTAAGCTCTTTTCTGACTCCTAAAAGAATGAAAAGATTGCTGAGCGCAGCTGCTTCCTTTCCCGCTCATTAAAGTATAGGAAATGACATCTACATCGTCTCGTTTATCTCCTTTTGTGGACTATGTAGACCATCAAATGAAAAGGACCACCTTGGCACATTCAAGCCAAGACCATTCCCCTCTACATACTTTTATGCTTTCTTGGGCAAAGGGGCCGAACTTTACAAAAAAACTCACCATGGGTTGTCGTTAAGCTCTTTTCTAGCCTTCTTATCAAGAAAATATTGCCGAGCAAACTTGGTTTCGTTCATGCTCGTAAAAGTATATGAATGACCGTCCAGTCAGTATAGGTTTAACCTTTTCCGGCCTGATTGAACTACCAATGGTGAAGAAGTCTCTCATCCCCTACAGGATGGGCGAGCTCTCCTGTGTATACTTTTATCCTTTTTCGGGCACAGGAGACTACCAATGAAAAATATCCCCCACTGGATTTTTTTCATGCTTTCAGACTCTCTAAAATTGAAAGCACCATCAAGCATTTACTTTCTTGAGCTCGCCAAAAATCCACGAGATTATACCAAAATAGTGTCTTTAGACACCACCCCATAGATAACAGTTTGGCAGCATTCCCACTTTGGGTCGCCTTTGTTCAGAGTACTCTGCAATGTGTCTTCCTTGGATCCCATCAATATCATAAGTGTCTACCTCCCGCAAATATTTCCCATCTACAGTGACATTCCCAGTATTACAACTATGATCCATTTCCCATGAGTCAGTTTCATTTGCTTCTTGGTCCGCCCTGCCGTCATACTTTGAACAAAGGGAGTTTGAGTCTACTACACTCCCTCTGCCCCTGTTCAACTCCTTCTCT
>LPNX010674580.1:215690-248016 GCA_001517045.1 Pseudotsuga menziesii
GTTGAAATTCGTACAGGGTATTGGTCCGTGCAGTATTTGGTTGAAGACCCCGGATGTCACCTGACTTTAGCACATTGATGACTCTATTTAAGGGACCTAAACAAGTTTATGTCCCTTGTGATTTCCGGGCTGCGTTGGAGACAGTGTTCAGAAGCCCCAGTAGTGCTTCTATATAGATTTATGATTGATGCAGCATACTTGTACCACAGGGACTCTTACTTTCCATCAGTAAGTCCATACAGCTATGTACCGTTCCAGATCCAGCAAGCTATCAGTCATGAAGATATAGCATTCCATGAGAATGCCATGGGTCCAATATAGCAGTTCTTCAGATCAGTATTGTATTCAGTCTCTAATTGAGGCAACCATTATTATATCATCAGCTGTACATGATCGACCCTTGTATTATAGAGCATAGATCACATTATTCTTTTGACATTGTTACGAGCATGGGGATGCTCGCCTCATCCATATACATGTCACACATTATTTGTATCTCACCCATTGATGGGAAACATATTAATACAAAAACCAAAAGCCACCATGCCCTAGCCTAGGAAGCACCACCTCTCCGTAGAAAATCCTATGATGTCCGTCGGCCATACAATGAGCTCCTGCCCTCACACATCAGGGGGCAATCTGTTAACCCAAAAAATCTCTCACTCAACCCGACATGGCCTACAACACCCAAAGACACCCATGCACGACCCTCATTTAACCCCATTTGACCCCCACACCCTCAAGAAGGCTTAAGAATGAGCAAAATGGTTTAAAATCCCCTAAAAAGAGCCAAAATAGCTTTCATAGGGGCTAAAGCCTTCAAACATGGGCTAAAACCCCTCAAAGGAGCTTAAAACCCCAAAATGAGCTAAAGATAGGGCGAAAGGGGCTAAAAGCCCAAAAAAGGGCTAAAGCCCCAACTAGGGGCTTAAAACCTTAAAAAGCCCCAAAAAAGCTATAAGTAGAGGGGTGGGGGTCACTCTCAAATCATTTCTCCCTTGCATACTATTATGCTGCCCGTGGATGCTTGGAGACCCTTTGTCTCTCAAGCCACCCACAATTCCTTTCCTCTATCCTCCATTGAGCCATAGCTCCCCCTTCCAAGAAAGGTGCTTCTCCAAGCTAGGGCATGGTGGCCCATTCCATCCAAAGAGAAGGTATAGCTTGTCATTTTCTGTATTTGTTTTAGTAGGTCATTTGCTTTTTAATCCATGGTTTATTTGCAGGTTTGTTGCCTAACTTGATTTGCAGGTATTTTGTTTTCTAACATGTTGTTTGCAGGTAGCTGGAGGTAGGTAGCTGGAGGTAGACCCTAACAGTGTTTGCAAAGGGGTTTCCAACCATTTCTCTTCTTGCTGTTCTACTTTGCTTTCTGTCTGTTTTTACTGCATTTCACCACCAGGAACCTACCATTCCGTCCTATAGACTAAAGGTAGCCATTCTTGCCCTGTAGCAAGGGAGAAATCCCTGCTACTGAGCTATTCTAATTACACAGAATTCATGTC
The DNA here is from genome assembly GCA_001517045.1 of Pseudotsuga menziesii. Taxonomy (NCBI): domain Eukaryota; kingdom Viridiplantae; phylum Streptophyta; class Pinopsida; order Pinales; family Pinaceae; genus Pseudotsuga; species Pseudotsuga menziesii. Next base: position 217,196 of record LPNX010674580.1, read on the forward strand.
TTAGAACTGCAGAGAAGAGAAAGAAAAATTGTTTCTCTAATCTGGAAACTCCCCTCTCCTCCGGTTGCGACCAATTAAATCCTCTCTTATAGACAGAGATATTGAAGACTTGAAATCTTCTTTCTCGTGGCACCTGAATCTCGATCTAAGAGCATGGAAACTGAAGCACGATCTTCTTATTTTCTGGATCAACAAAGGCAACTGGCGATTCATGGTGAAAGAAGTTGTAACAGCAACAGTCTTGGGCGTCTTCTGCGATCTTTAGTTAAATTGATTTCTCTCTTCCTTCATGCTAATCTCCAGGAATCAGCTTCGTCGCACCTTCATTACCAAACCCTGCAAAAATAAAAATAAAAATATATACAATACCCAATAAGAATGAAAACCATTTACAAAATAAACAAGAACTATTATTCAACCTCAATTCATAGTTAGAGTAAAAAATAAAAATAAAAGTATCCCTTCTCCATGACTAAACAATGTTGCAATTTGACAGCATTAGACTTTGACACAGTAGTTTAATCAGTAGATTATTCCTTAATCTTTGGTTGGTGAACTCTGAAACGTAGGAATTTAAAACGGGGATGAATCGTTAAAGAAGTTGCAAGCATGCCAAGTAATTCGGTGGTTTTAACGGACTCGCTAATGGAACAAAATCAATGAAAGATTTCCAAAATTGACACCTCAATTCCACTTTTAATTGATTGAAAACATATCTGGTATTTTGTTATCTCAATCTTATATGCTTCGTAGATTTGTTATGACCCACTGGACTGCCACCTGTGAATTCAGTGTGTTGCGGTATTTTATTTTATTTTATTTTGGTGAACGATCAAATTTTTTTTTTTAAACTCAAAATGACGCCATACTTTCTCAAATGTGTGCCAAATAGTAGCCTACTCATCAAAGTTCGAATATATGCCATTTTATTTTTATGAATGGGAGGCCATTATAATTTTAATGAAGACCAATTATGCCATTTTAAACAACCACGTAAACATTGAGGTTTTAAATGCTTTGTAACTGGAACGAAGTTGTTTTGCTAGCACCAATCCATATGCCATTTCATTTTTTAAAACTAGTAGCATAAGAATGATTATAAAACCAACGTTACTTTGACTATATAAAGAGAAAGGAATACAAATATATATATATATATAGATAGTTTAATAACAACATTACTTTAATGATGAAAAGATCTTATGAGAATCACTTTATCAATTAATAATCTAAATGATTGTAAATGTCTCTTTTATATATTATAGGGTTTTGGCTTATATTCATGGTGATGAAGTTATGAATTGAAATATAGATTAGAATAATGAGTCCAAATATTTATTTAATTAAGGTATATTTTATATTTCCAAAATCTTTAAAATAGTGAGTAAAAGTTATGAATATACAGTCAAGATAATATTCTAATCTAATGTAAAAAGGTGGATACTTAATTGGTGAGTTATTATTATATATCATTAATAATGATAAAGAAATAGACATTAATGATAAATTAAAACAACTTAAACCAAGAATGAATGAAAATACTCCATGTTACAAAATGATCTTTATATGCACTTAAGATATCTAATCATCCACAATGAGAACTGAGGATATGGAAACGTTGTTCGATAACCAGAAAACCAAGAGAGTCACACAACAAAGATCGATCAAACCACCATAAATTCTTATGACATGAAGACCAAGCAAAAGAGAAAGCAACATAAAAAGTCAAGGATCCGAAGGAGATCATTAAACAACTAGGTCAACCCAGGAATCAAACCAAAAAATGAATATTTACAAAACAATGCCAACCATCGGATCAAGACCAATTCATAGAAGAGATTCAAACTTGCAAGTTGCATCTTCCCCGCAATCCGCAATTGCGGGATGCGGGGTTTTAAGTTTTATTCACCATTCCACAACCCACATTCCGCAAATGCGGGATGCGGGATCACAAAATATCGGAATTTTATTCAACCATTTCCGCAATCCGCATCCCGCAAATTGCGGGTTGCGGGTTGCAGGAACATGCAACAAAAGCATAAAAATAAATATCTCTTCGCACCCCGCAACCCTCAATTTGCGGGATGCAGGTTGCGGGATCACAAATCACACACATAAAAAAACCTTTTCGTATCCCGCATTCCGCACTTGCGAGATGCGGGTGTGGAACTGCAAAAAATATCTGAACTACGAAATGTTTCCTCCTGCAACTTGCGGGATGCGGGTTGCAGGGTGAAACAATATCACTCAAAGATGGTCTCTCGCAACTCATCAAACACACACAAATCATGCATAGATTTCATAAATTTGGCCAAGTTGGAAAACAAAGAAATCACGACAAATATAATAAGGGCCTCAAAAATGATTTGAGGAAATCAGAAGAATTACCTTGCATGTAAAATTGGGGTTCCCATGTTTTGTTGAAAACATGGGATCTATTGTGCCTACAACATTTCCCTACAAGATAACTACAACATTTCCCTACAAGACAAAATATTATAATGGTTAGAACCATTTCATATTCATGAATTTTATTCACATGAAATACTCTCAATATACTGATACTAATTTACCTAGTTATGTACAAATATTGACCATCGTATTTATCATAACCCATTATAATCTTATGTATTGATATGAATCCCTATATCAGTCCTATATCAGTCCAAAACTTCATTTTATAAAATAAATATACAACTCGATGTTCATATCTCATGAGGTAAGCATGAAGCCCTCTATTTAGCCAATCATGTAGTCTTATGTTCACAGTTTATGAAACAATCATGTTGCCCTAAATATCATGTCTTATGGAGGATGTTTTCAGCCTTATATCAGTCCTATATGAGTATATATCAGTCCTACATAATTCTTATATCAATCCTGTATCATCTCGCAAAATTTGAAATCATGAGATTGATAACATGCCAATAAAGAGAGAAAAAACAATGTATATGCTAAACATAATTCCAAGTCTAGGAATACTCATCTATATGACAGCCATGAAAAATAAAAATAAAAAATTAGATATGATTTATAACACCAAATAAAAATAAGGTACTCATCTTTATTGTTAGTGTGGGCTCCCTCTTGATCTCTGCACCCTTGCAGAGATAGGTGGAGTCCTTCTTTATTCATTGCAACTTTTAAACATTGCCAAAGAAAAATTAATGCATGTACTAGAAAGTGTGTCTCTGCATGAGAACAAGGATCCCGTGAAACCAAGAGTGAATTTTTTTTTTCACTAAAGGAAATATTCCTTTCAGTCATCCTCTTCCTTGGATTATTTCTCTTGAGAAGGTTCACCTCCTTCTATGATGGTGGAGGGATGAATTCTTTCTTCTTTTATTTTCCTTGCATTGCAATATTGTATGAAGTTACCTTCATGTTTACAATAAAAACATATTAATTTTGAGTTGTAGATACATTTATGGATCTCTTTCTTCTTTGCACGAAAAGTGTTCTTGGGAGAAAAGGGTTTTCTCTCTTGCTTGGTTCTTGTCGTGAGCGAAATATTCTCCTCCTTAGCACTCACTATCTTATTCTGGATGTGCCCTTCTTCTCAGCTGCAATCATGCCAAAGTATTTCAAAATTGGGTTCTCTTCTCTTCTGTATACCGCAGCAAGAAAGGTCTCACATGAGGAAGGGAGTCCGTCGATGGTGGTTTGTAGAATATCATTCTCATCCTTCCATGTATTGAAGTTGAATCTTCCTTCAATTCTATCTTTCGGTTGGGTGGATATTGGAGTTGTTGCTTCAACTCTTGCTCAATGCTACAAGCTCTATGGAGGCTTAGAGTGTTTGCGCAAAACTAAGATCTTTCACGCCCTTTCTCTGATACCATGTTAGTGATTGAGCAAAATAAATAAACTTGAAATTTAAAACTTTAATCCATAATTGCAGTGTAAATATATCTCATCAATAATCCAAAGACATAAATAAATCAAACCATAGAACACAGGATATACTCTAGGAAAACCCTCCACCGATTCGGAGGATAAAAAGCCCAGCAAACAATTTTAGAGTATGATTGATAAGTGGAAGAGAATTATTATAACACAATAGCATATTTCTTTCACTGAGATCACTAGAGAGGGAAGATCAAATGGAACACTGTATCTGACTTTCCAACTGCATAGAAATTTAATAACAAGTCAAATTAGGTTATATAATAAAAGTAGAATGGTTGCATGCATGATTAATGTGTTAACACTTAGAACACTGATATATCTTCAATCATGCGCCCCCCATTGACCTGGTTCCAAGATGGCACTCCATAATCATCTCCCAATAGAAGATATGTGCCTTCCATTAATTAACTAACTGTAACTGAGTTGTTAATTGAGTGTACTGAGCTAAATTGAATTGAATGGAACTACATGAAAATGAATGCAACTGAGTGTAACTGCATACAACTAAGTGTAACATAAATGAACTGAATGGAACTTCATGCAACTGAATAGAACTGAATGTAACTGAACATAACTAAATGTAACTGAACAAAACTGAATGTCTCTTAACATAATTGAATGTAACTGAAAATAACTGAATGTAAATGAACAGAACTGAAAATAATTGAACAGAACTACTGCTTCTCCATCATTGTTTATTTCCAACAACCACTTGCATAAATTAAGGAGTTGATTCCTTAATTATATGAACTTTGTTTACCGTAACTAATACTCAACTGATATCTTATCAATTCGAGTTCACTTGGTGCCAACGTGGTAAATTCGAATTCTCTCTCCATATATGTGATTATATTAATTATCTTTTCATGGTCCGCATGTGTTTTCATTAATTAATCATCTATATCATATCATACTCATAATATTGTTTTTAAATCTATGATCATATGTATTACCCCAAGTGGAATAGCTCAAGAAGCGGTGATCAGAGGCGGTGGGGAAACCAAGGTGGAAGGAATTATGGCGCACTAGTAGTGGCAGTGTGGATCTGTAGGTCGGTTGGGTTGGCCCAGGATGGTTCCTGCTCCTCCCCGTGGGGGGAGGGACCTTGGGAGGAATGCGCCCTCAGAGGAGGGGTCTACGGTTCCCATTTTGAGCTCGAACATGGAAATTGAGAAAGGGAAAGTCTTAGTGAGTTCTCCTGAGTCGTATATGGGGAAGGTACAAGTGGGCTCAATAAATAGGAGACTACGGAACTGGAGACAAGAAGGATAGGACAATGCATCTTGAAATCCAAGACAGTGGCAAAGCTTCAAATAAAATAAGAAAGAGTCAAGGAAGACATTCAGTACATGAAAGACTGCGCCCTCATAGGAAAGTTTGTGGGGATATGGCCCACAGAAAAGACCCTAGTATGGTGGATTAACACCATGTGGAAACCCCAAGGTAACTTTGACCTTCAGCTGGGGGAAAAAGGCTTCTTCACAATAATCTTCTTTAACGAAGAAGACAGAAACAAATTTTTGAGAAGGGCCCCTATTTCTACAATTCGGCGGGACTCTTCTTAAGGCCCCAGAAATAGAGATTTAACCTTGATAAAGAGAACCTCACGATTGGCCCAGCTTGGAGCATAATGTACTCTCTCCCAACGGAGTATTGGAAGGAAGAAATTCTTATGGATATTGGGAATACCCTGGGAAACTTTGTCAAAGTCTCAGAGAAAACCTGACAGTGGAAATATATCTCATATGCTCAAATCTGCATCTACCTCGACATTTCTAAGGATCTACCAGATGGGATTGAGTTATATTGGGAGGACGAAGAGTGGTTTCAAGAAATAGACTATGAACAGATTCAGTTCAGGTGCAGAATATGCCATGAGCATGGACATCTATTCCAGGACTGACCTCAAAACAAAAGGCCAGGAGGTAAGAAATATTAGGAAAATCAAGATGTTGAAGGTTTCATTAAAACCCAGACCAAGAAAATACAAGCCAGAAAGGTATCAGGACCGGAGATCAACAAAAAGGTGCAAACTCAAAACAAGTTTGAGATCCTTCAAGATGATAAGGCAAGCAATAAAGAAACCTAGAAAACTGACCAGACTAAAGAACATCGGGAGAAGGATCTGGATGTAAATCTAAATAATCAGGATCAACCCCAAAAGATGCAGCAGGAGACTGCCAATGCATCTATAGAGGTAACGGAGCCAGAGATTACAGATATGGAGATAGGAGAACTTGATGTAGATGGAATTGAATCTGCATGTGCAGACACGACCCCAACACCGATTTCCCCCCTACAAGTCTCCTTACTGGAGAAGGCGATAATCCAGGAAAAAAAAATGAAGTTCTTGGGAGTAGTAGTCGAATCTCTCAAAGAACCGGATGGAAAAAAGAAAACGAAAAAAAAGAGGGGAAGGCCCAACAATGTTCAAAGAATCAAAGAAGTAGGGGTGTAACTGGTGGCTTTGGGCCAGTATCCAACCATAGATGTTGCCTTTTCTCCTTCAACTCAATAAGTTCCCAATGCGGATTACATCTTGGAACATTAGAGGCTACTGTGGCACTCTGAAAATCCATCTTCTCAGAAGAAGGATTGAAAAAGAAAAAGTTGGAATCATGTTTTTGCAAGAAACCAAGTGCTCGGAAGAAGAGATAAAAGGTATATTTGGGAAAATATGAAAGGGATGTGAGACAATAGCGATCGATGCCAAAGGGGTGGCTAGACGGATTGGCATCTTGTGGAACCCTTGGGTGGTTAATCTCTCAGGTTTCATAGCAACACACTTTTTCTCTTTGTGTTGATTTCCACATCTTAGGCACTTGAATCAGAGGATTTTTTACCAATATCTACGGTCCTCCTAGGGCATAGCAGAAAATGTCCTTCCTGTAATCACTTTCTTTTATCAAGAAGACCATTGAAGACAAACTGTGGATCCTTGGAGGAGATTTCAACCTGATGAAGAATCTTGAAGTGAAAAAAGGTGCAATACGGAACCTAAACCCTGCAAGTGTTCACTTCAATAATCTAATTGATACCCTTGATATATTATATGTTAGAACCTCTAACGGTATTTTCACGTGGAATAACAAACAAGCTGGAGACAGAGGGATAGAATGTCGGCTTGATCTCTTTTTAATCTCTGAATCCATCATGATGGAAGGAAGAGAGTTGAGAGCGGTGGTACTCCCAATTGCAGGCTCTGAACATTGGCCAATCAACCTTGAATGGGAAAACATGGGGGTAAACCCTTGTCAACCCTTCAGATTTGAAAAGTTCTAGCTCCTTCAGACAAACTTCCCCAAAAAACTGCAGGAATGGTGGGAGGGAATCCCACCCATTAGAGGTACTTGGATGTACCAATTCCAACAAAAAACCAAAATTCTAAAAGACAACGTTAAAAAATGGACCAAGGAGTCCTTTGGCAATATTTTCCAAGCAAAACAAGTTCTAGAATGCAAGATGCAAGCGAACCAGGATCAAGGGATGAGCATGGGGTTCTCAGAGGAGGTATGGATCCAACAAAAGATTCTGCCATAGGAATTTAGCTGATGAGAACAATAGGAGGAATTCTATTGGAACCAGAAAGCCAGAGTCAAAGGGCTCCAAGAGGGAGAATGTAATACTAGCTTCTTCCACAAAGAATCCATTCAACACTGTCAAGGGAATAGACTGGCGAGATTTAATATGGAGGAGGGAGGCATAGCCGAAACCTAAGAAAACCTAGAAAGCACACTGAAATCATATTACAATAATCTAATGGAGGAGTCGAAAGGAGATAGAGAAGAAGCCTACAAGGAGGTATTTAGGCACATACCTAAGATCATCTCGGATGATAATAACCACATGCTGGGAAAACCCATTGAGATGGAGGAGGTTGAGACCACTATCAAGAAAATGGAAAAGGATAAATCCCTTGGGATGGATGGGTTCACATCGAACTTCTTCCATGCTTGTTGGGACTGGATAAAGGAGGAAGTATTGGCTCTGGTGGAAGATTCCAGGAGGACCAGGAAAATTCTAAGAGCCCTTAATTCCATGTTCCTAACGCTCATCCATAAAGAAAATGGAACTGAGGACCTAGGGAAACTCAGAACGATTTCTCTGTGTAATGTTATCTACATAATCATCTCCAAGGTCATGGCTAATCATCTATGCCATTTTCTTCCTCTTATCATCTCCCTTGAATAGATAGGGTTTGTGGAAGGCAGGAAGATTCTAGTCGGTATTATCCTGGTCCACAAAACTATGCATTTGCTAAAAACCACGAAAACTCTAGGTATTCTCTTAAAACTGGATCTATCAAAAGCTTATGATAAGTTGAATTGGAAGTTTTGGCAAGGATCCTCAGGGATTTTGTATTTTTGGAGGAATGGACTATTATAGAGGATTTCACCACTCTAGGTGAATCACACTTTGTATGGCCTTCCCCTGTCCCGCTGCAGACTCCTTAGACCCTATGGACCACTTTTTGTCCTTTGATGTTTCCTTGATCATCCCTAAAAACACATGAAAAATTCTATACATGAATTTTAAACCTATAAGCGCGTACATACGCGGGTTTGACCACTAAAACCGCGTACATCGGGATGTGTGCATAATCCAAATCCTTTTGGAGTTTTCCTTGACATGGATCTGACTCATTTGAATCCTGGCCTTCCATATGCCTTGAGATCGCTCGGATTCGACCTTTCATTACTCCTTTGAAAAGCTATTTAAGGAACCCCTTGGTACATTGAAGGCATAAGAGAGAATTGAGAGCAACGAAACTATAGTCCATTGTTGGCGGAACTTATGCTTGAGTCTGCATCCCTTTGTCCCTTGGAGCACTTTTGTGTTCTTCCCAAGCTTGCCTTTTGCTTGTGAGCTTGCTATCGAGAGATGGAGGATTGAAGTGGTGGAGGCCCAAGTGGGGGATTCAGTTTCTCCGGTTCGCAGACGTGTCGTCAGAGGTTGTATCTTGTAATCTCTGATTTATATTAATAGAATTATCTTTTCCTGTCCAATAATGTGTGTTTGAATGAATATGTTCTCCATTGGATTATGTCAAATGCTTTTACATTATTCATTATATATGCTAGAATAGATCTAACACCATGATATATAGAATGCTTGTATTGTTTACTTGTTGTTGAGGAAGTAACAGATCAATTCAAGCTGAATATTGGAAAGCTCAATGGGGATCTACTTCAACCGTCTGGAATAAGGTACGAGGTCTGATCCTTTAGTGTTAGACATTTAATATCTATTGCATATTGGAAAGGATTGATTTCTGGAGTCAAGTTGTCTGTTGTGGTACCCCAAGCCATAGGAATTTCTCTCCGTAACAGAATTGGCGACTTCGCTGGGGAGTTCCTAGTAGTTGTCCTTTGGGGGTTGTTTTCTCGGCATTGAATGAATTTGAATTGCTCTTTCTCTCTTGTTTCTGTGTCGGGTCTGGGGGCATGTATGCTTGGTAGAGTCTGATTGGTGTGAAGTTTGTCTCAGCCTATCTGTTTTCCTTGATTTTATGCACCTTTCTTCCTATACGTTGGTTTTTGACTTACAGTCGCGTATACACGCATTTTCCTCTGAGATTTCCGCGTATACACGCTGGTTTACTGTGAACAGTCATGTATGCCTTTGATTTTTCCTTTTTGGGGAAGATAATTGGTTGCTGGGTGAATTCTAATATTTGCTGAGTCTCCTTTGACACTGCCTGAGTCTGTTTTGACCTCTGTTTCTGACCAGAAATGTTTTTTTAGGCTAATTTTTCTTTTTTAAGATGGTTCTTGTCATGGAATTTTCGATTTTTTGTTTGAGATTAGTGCATTAGAGTTATTTTACCTTAGTGATTTGCTTGAGTGCTGTTTGGGTGTGCTTGCAGAGTCTAGGGGTCGTATAATCATTTTTTTGCTTTTTGCATCTCTTTTATTTTCAAAAAATCCAAAAACAATTGCTTATCATCATGCATTGCATTTTGCACTTTGCATTGTACTTGCACTAGATAGATTTGCTTTGGAGTACTAGTTAGGACTTCATATATGAAATTTGCATTCATCATTTGAAGAAGAATTGTGCATTTCACGTAGTAGCATACCCTGTTTTCATGGACACAATGCATTTGCATTAATTGTTAGGTGTGCATTTTACTTTGTGTTGCGTCATAACACCACTAGTTGCACGATCATATCCCTTTTTTGAGTAATAAAGCCAACTAAAATCAACGCTAAATAAAATGAATTACACTCTTTTCTTTTCTAGGGTGCACCAACAAGCTTAGGTTTTAGGATCTTGGAATAGTTCATTGTAAGTCAATTCTCCAAGATCACTAAACAACAACATCTAGGTGTCTGTCCAGGTGAGTGTATGAAATCCTTGGTATAACCAGTGTTTCTCAGGATCCTCCTCTCAAAAGGGAGTTAAGCATGAGGCAGTGTGAGAGTTTATCAATTGGGATGACCCCTAGTCATAAATGAGTAGCACCGAAGATATTTCCAGGATTGTATTCGTATCTGGGGGCTCTTTCGAGAGTTTCAGGCTTTGTTACCCTGCCCATACGGTCAATCCTGCTTGCAACTATCCACCTGAGCATTGATTATATTGAGGTGACCTTAGTGGCCTTACCTAGGATATCGAGGGGGTACTTCGCAGGGGTTATTCTGAGGGTGTCCTGGCCAGGTTGGGGTCAGACAGCATAGTCACTTTACGCATTGAAGCTGAGGGCCACAATAATTGGTTACATACCTCCGCTTGTTGTGTATGGGAGTCTCAAGCCTCTCCTAGGTGAGACATACCTACTTCATTCGGGAGCTCACTTATCCAGCCCTTGTTTGATTGCATTTGGCTTTATATTTTATTAGTGATTGCTCTGTGCACGATAGTTGGCATAGGATCTACGTAAATAGAGAGTCTTTGCTATTTTTTGAGTCATTGTGGAGTCGAGCGCGGTTCCTCGCCATTCTCATCGTTTAGCAGGGCTTCCGCCTTCTACTTCTCCTCCTCCTTTGGGAGAGAGACCTAGACAGTCCAGGAGGACTATGTCACACATTGATTCACACACCATGGGAGACCATTCAGAGGATATTCCTGAACCACCTCCTCCCATTCGTGTAGACGATGGGGAATTTACACCTACTTATGATCCTTCACCCGAATTAGCTGAGTTAGGTCCTGTGATTTTTGAGATAGGAGCCATGCATGATAGACCTACTCACTCTAGGTCGGATTCCCCATTGACACGTTACCGGTATGGAATGCCGGAGGACTCCGAGACTCATTTTGAACCTGCCAGCACTAGCTACGGTAGTTATGCTACGTCTGGTTTCCCTATACACGATTTGACATTTGATGTCGAATCTGATTTTGAGCCTAACACTATGCCTGGGGGCACTCTCATTCCTTACCATGGGGAGAGGTTTGGGATCACTAGTCACATTGCACCTTCCGTCCCAGTGGTGGAAGCTACATCCTATCTCCGTCCTAGGTCTAGGGTTAGCGATCCGATTAGGATACCAGATCCAAGATGAGTGACGATAGGTGGTAATACATATATTATTACTCAGGTGCCTTCATCCTCGGTCCCTAGTTCTTCAAATGTACATCCTCCACCTTATTCACGTGGTCCTTCGAGCCGGTATATGGCTACGAGTCAGTTCCGTACTGCGGTTACTAGGCCGATTGTGTCTCAAGTCCACATATCACCCGTTGCATCGGGAGGTTATGTTCATTCTTCTAGAGGTCATCTTGCTACTTCCGGGGCTTATATCCCTACTTCCAGAGCGTATCTTCCTACCTACGGAGTGTCTCATGGGGCATCGCATGCGATGACCTATGGACCTTATTATGGGACGGAGTATGGACAAGTTTCTTCACCTTATGGAGGCGGGTATCAACAACCTGCTTACTCTCCTAATTACGGCTTTGTAGCTCCTACTAGTCAAGGTCCACCATACTATGGTACTTCCACACCACCCTATATGAGTCAGACAGGAGGAGGACACTATGGCCAAGGCCATGGTGGTAATCAACCCTATATGAACCAGGGAGCGGTCCATAGACCTCATCATCCTAGGCTCCCTTTCCTTGCAACGCTTAATCTTCCTGACTTATCGAGACTTACGAACGATCCTGTGGCTCATGAACCGGCTTGGCCGGCTGTCCCTACAAAGCTTCCTTCGGACATACCTAAGTTCGAAGGAAAACCGGGAGAGGATCGAAGCGAACACGTTACTACATTTCACCTTTGGTGTTCTTCGAATTCGTTACATCAGGACTCAGTCTGTTTGCGACTATTTCAACGCACCCTCACAGGGCCTGCTACGAAATGGTATATAGAGTTGCCTAAGGGAGCTTTCACTTTGTTCGACGACCTTGCGATGACTTTTCTTAATCACTTCCAGCTACCAGTGCGCTATGAAGTGCAGGAACTAGACTTGATATATGCTTAGTTCGGTTTGTTGTATGAGATTATTCCCAATGCTCCTTGTTCTAGTTTCGATCCCAAAGTCAAACCTGGACCACATACCGATGGCATTGTGGGTTGTGCAAGTGAAAAACCTGCAGATTCGGTTGCAAAACAAGCTAGTAAATTGTCAATCAACCAATCTACTTTGGGACAAGCTACCGCTTCGTCTCAACCCGCCCAAATGACGAATGTACTTTCTGTGCAATCGTTGGACCAGCAGCCTGGATGGAATAGAAAAAAGGGTAAAAATAATAATCGAAAGGGTGGGAATAACAATGAGAATGCTCACAATAATGACAAGAATGGTAGAAATGCTAGGGGGGACAAGCAAGCGAAACTTAAGGTTAATTTCCCTTTCAATCTATGTAAGGACGATCACCTCACTTACTTGTGCCCTCGGATTGAAGAAGCTTCGATATTATTAGCACAAGGCCCAGCTGTGCTAACTAACCCTTTACCGCATAATCAGAATATGAACTCGAAGTCCCATGACCAATCTAGTGATGATGATCCACCAGAGGGTAGTGGTCGTGGGTGCATTAGCATGGTCCGTGCTGCGAAAGTTGTGACTCGTGCGAAAGATTATAGTTCGTGACAACCTAGCCCAGGAAAAGAGCCTGATCCACCAGGATCCCCTTTGCGCATTGAGAAACCTACAGATAAACCTGAGGCTGTCCCTCACATTCCTAAGGGAGTTCTTAAGCATTCAGGGCATAATCCAAATGCCCGAGCCGCCTAGAATTATTCAGTTGTCGAGGATTTGGGCCATACTCCTTGTGCGATGTCTGCATTGGAAGTGCTTCAGAGTTGTCCTTTGCAAAGGAAGGCGTTGCTTTCTGCCCTTGGTGTGAACGATGATGATTATTCATCTATGATCAAATTTGAAACTACAGGACATCAGCCTCGCTTGCCCTACTATGTGTCTCTTTTGGTGCACGTAGAATGTCTTGGTATGACCATCAAACGTATTGTGATTGACAAGGGCGCTGCTACTTCTGTGATGTCTTTGGCTTGTTGGAAGGGTCTCGGTTCTCCTGAGCTGTCTAAATCAGCGACTATGTTAACTGCTTTCGATGGGAGATCTTTTAGGCCACACAACATCCTTCCTTCCCTTAAAGTCCATTTGGGGGGGAAGACCATTGTGATAGAGGTTGAGGTGGTTGATGCGCCCCTTGACTATAATCTCTTGCTGGGTAGGAACTGGATGTACAGTATGCAATCCGTTTCTTCTTTCTTGTTCCGCATTGTATGCTTTCCACATAACGGGAAGATTGTAATGATTGATCAGATGAAATTCAAGAATCCATCTGTTACCGCATCTTCGGGAGCTTCGATCCCGATCGTTGAACACTCTCAGCCGACAATTGGGAGTGTGGGTGTAGGCATGTATCCATCCCTCATGGGAAGCTTTAGTTGCCCTGCACCGATCCTCATGATAGGATCTAGTTTCGATGAGGCTTCGACTTCTATGATATCGGTGTCTTTTCACATGAATCATATGGAGGATCCTTGGATTCTTCCTACACCGAGTACTTCAAGTGAGCTTGTCGAGACGAGCGTGCCATTGCCTACAACCATGATAACTTATCAAGCTAATCTCAAGAATGTTGCAGGGCCTTGTTCTTCCTCTTCACGGATAGAGGAGGAAGACCCCTATGTGTTGCCGGCATGGGCAGTATAGTCTTCTCATGCCCACGACTGCCTTGATATCGTTTTCCCTTCGGATGAAGAAATTATTGAGGCTATGTCAGGAGTTGAGCCACCGTGGGAGGAACTTCATCATAGATCGTACTTCCTTCCAGCACTTGATTGTTTGGAGCATGAGGATTATAGGGATATTCTTAGTCAGAGAGTTGGTAGTCTTGTGGTTCCATTAAGCTCTCCTGGTCCGATGGCTGATGGAAACATGGCTAACATATCTTCAACGATTCCTATCAACATCTCTCGTAATCCTGGCACAATAGAGAATGCCTATATTGGGGCGGAATGTTCCCATGCTGAGATTCTGGAATATATTGAGCTATTCAAGGAATTCCGTGATATTTTTGCTTGGTCTTATGATGAGATGCCAGGTATTGACCCTCGTATTGTTGAGCATGAGATTAAGACTTACCCCAACGCTAAGCTTGTTCGACAACGTTTACGGGCGCTGAACCCTAGGAAAGCACCCGCCGTTAAGGTAGAGATAGAGAAATTGTTGAAAGCTGGTTTCATCTATCCCGTTCCCTTGATGGAGTGGGTTTCAAACCCCATTCCGGTGGATAAGAAGCAGGGAGTGATCTGTATATACACTGATTTCCATAATTTGAATCGTGCCTGTCCTAAGGATAACTTCCCCACACCATTTATATATCAGATTTTGGATGAGTGTGCGGGGAGCAAAGTGTTCTCCTTTATGGACAGCTTTTCCGGGTATAATCAGATACAGATTAAACCTGAGGACCAACACAAGACTGCATTTATTTGTCCTTGGGGAACGTTCATATATCAAAAAATGCCTTTTGGCCTTAAAAATGCCATACCTACATTTCAGTGGGTAATGACCTTGATTTTCCATGATCTCAAGTCAATTATCGAGGTGTTTTTGGATGATATTGCTGCTCATTCTCGCATGATAATGCATCATCCCTATCACTTGATATTGGTATTCGAAAGATGCTGGGACTATTCAGTTAGATTAAATCCTCATAAGTGCATCTTTTGCATGAATTCAGGTCGTTTATTAGGATTCATCGTGTCAAAAGAGGGTATAAGACTCGACCCTTTGAAGGTTGAGGCAATACTTCAGTTGTCTCCCCCGAAGAATATTCGTCACCTTCAGTGTTTGCAAGGCATGGAAAAATTCTTACGAAGATTTGTTGTCAACTTTTCCAATTTGACTAGAGGCTTTATGCGTCTCTTGAAGAAGGATACTCCCTTTTATTGGGATGAGTGAGCCCAGGAGTCCTTCGATGCACTCAAGCGAGCCCTAGCATCGGCCCCAGTGATTAGTCCTCCAGACTATTGCCGTATTTCTTATTATATGTGGCCGCGTCCTTAGAGACGATTGGTATGGTCTTGGTTCAAGAGGATGAGGAGCTCCAAGAGCATGTCATATATTATCTGAGTCGAAACCTTATTGACGTAGAGATTCGTTATTCTCATGTCGAGAAGCTTGCTTTAGCTATCGTACATGCGGTTCAGCGTTTGAGACACTATATTCTCCTTCACCAAACCTTGGTTGTGGCCCATGTCAATCCATTTCAATTCGTCCTCACCCGAAGGATGATTGGGGGAAAGTGTAATAAATGGATTGTCATTCTGCAAGAATTTGATCTCGAGTTTGTTTTAGCAAAATTGAAGAAGTCTTTAGTCTTTGCAGAGCTCATATCAGATTTTCCGAGTGAGACCGAGGAGTTGGTTTGTGAAGATACGTTTGTCGATGAACACATATTCTTAATCTCTATGCTAGACCCATGGTATGGGGATATCATAGTATATCTGCAATCACAGAAGACCCCTACTCACCTCTCACGAGATGAACGACGACGATTACGTCATGTCTCTAAGAACTACCTTATAGTGGACAATACTTTGTACCGTCGTGGGGTAGATTCCATTTTACGACATTGTTTAACTCATGACGAGGCTGAGGTTGTGCTGAATGATTGCCATGGAGGGGCGTGTGGTGGTCATTTATCTGGGCTTTCTATAGCTCAAAATATTTTGAGAGCGGGTTATTTTTGGCCGTCGATCTTTAAGGATTGTGTTGATGCAGTCAAGAGGTGCCACCCTTGCCAGGTGTTCGCACGTAATATGCACTCGAAACCTGCCCCGTTACATCCCATTATCACTGCCAGTCCCTTCACTAAGTGGGGGATCGATTTTATGGATTGCAACCCAGCTTCGGTTGGGGGGCACCATCACATTATAGTGGCTATTGATTATTTCACGAAATGGGCTGAGGCTATGCCTACATTAAAATCCAACGGTGAGACAGCCGCTCACTTTGTATTCAACCAAATTATTACTCGGTTCGGGATTCCGAAAGAGCTTGTCACTGACCATGGCTCGCACTTTCAGAACCATATGATGGAAAAGTTGGCATCCAATTTAGGGTATAATCAAGAGCACTCCTCTTCTTACTACCCACAAGCGAATGGATAGGTAGAGGTAGTGAATAAATCACTCAAATCCATTCTCCAACGAACCATCGCACAAAGCAAGAATAATTGGCACATTATGTTATATCCTGCTTTGTGGGAATATCGAACTGCGGTTAAGACTGCCACTGGTTTTTCTCCATATCAGCTTGTGCATGGAGTGGAGTCGATATTGCCGGTTTAATGTGAAATTCCTTCGTTGAAGCTAGCTGTGGAACTCTTACCAGACACTTCACCTTTGGAGGAGCGTTTGGTTCACCTCGAGCAACTCGATGAGCAGCGTCGGGATGCCTTGGTGGCTCTAGAGGTTAATAAGCGTCGCTTTAAGGTCCAGTACGATAAGTCTGTCTATCCAAGAGTGTTTAGTGAAGGAGACTTGGTCCTTTTGTGGGATCAACCAAAAGAACCCTTGGGGGCAGGGAAATTCAATCCTATGTGGCGTGGTCCTTACGTGGTCAAGCGTGTGTTAGAGAAGGGTGCCTATGAGTTAGTCGATTACGAAGGGACAACTTTGGCAGAGCCTAGAAATGGGCTCTATCTTAAAAAATACTATGCATAATCTTTAGCCAAGGCTGCTTGTTGTATATTATTGTATAGCTTTACATAGTTAGGTCTTTTTCTTATCGTGATCGAGTTTGTGATTAGTTTTCGTTTCTTTTGGCAGATGTCAAGGGAATATTCCACCTACATAGGATTCACGGATGGTGCAAGCCATCACAATCAACACTCAGCCTATGCTCCTTGGGTGATTCATACTCCTATGGGTCAGGTACTGTCTTCAGGAGGTGTATGTCTACGACCATATTCCAACAATGTTGCTGAATATAGCGCCATTATTGAGCTTCTACGGGATGCCATTCTACATGGCGTTCTATCTCTTGAGGTACATCTTGATTCGGAGTTAGTAGTGTCACAGCTCAATGGTTTGTACCATGTTAGAGATCCGACGTTATTGAGAAGGTTCTTATGTGTGAGATTGTTAGAACGACAATTTGATAGTATAATATATATACACATTCCAAGAAATAATAATCAAGTTACTGACTCATATGCTAACTACATGTTAGATTGGCATTTGTTTCATTCATAATAAATTAATCACAAACACAATTTTTACACATGTAAATAAATAAATCGATCACCATAAAACTTTTTATACATAAAAAATGTGATAATACATAGTGTCATGATACAAAATTGGGGCTTTTTAAGCCACCATCATATAATACACGGTCATACAAAATGTATACACTCCCAGGTGTCTAATCCTGTGGAGGAGGAGGAGGGTTGTGATCATGGAATGTCACTATGGATCTAGCTAGCCGTCAAAATAAACGCACCCATGCACGTGGTACACCCACCACCTACCGCTACATGGCCTCAGGCAAGTCCTCGACTTGCGCCATGGGAACTCTATGAGTTAGTATCACAAAGTGGGTATGAATGCTCTGGAGTGTTCACTCCGCATCCACACCCATGATGTCATCTCCTCTTCCCCTCCGTCTATGACGAGGGAATCCCTCTAGCTACTATGGTCCCACATCTGCACACAAATGGTAGATGTCACTATGTGTTGTCGCGCAAAAACATGTCTTTTTGCTTCCATAAAATCAAGAAAGTACAAAAAAATTAAATAACTCAATTTTTTTTTAAAAGAGTGAGGGTCAAGATTCGTTACCTATATCGCCATATGCCGATCCTGGTGGCAATGGCATGTCCGGATCCCCCCGGAAATATATCCCTACATAGGGGTAGTCATCAATGGCAACTATCTGTCATCGCCAACATGGAAAGAAGTCAGCTGGATATGGGTTGGCCACCCTACCACCCCCCAGTCTGCGCATCGCATCTTCCCAACATCATTGGGCCGGATCTCGAACCCTGTGGAGAGGAACATCCACTCTAGGGCTCAATCCTGGAACACGCTCGAAGAAAAACGTGCTCAAGATACTACTGAACCCGAAGTTTCGTACCCTTCCTGCCTTACACTCACTGAGCTGGTGTTTCATGTTGCTCAGTAGCGTAGTACTCCAGTCATAGATTGTGGGTCTCATGCACTCCACTGCATAGAACATTAGAGGTCGCGAGGCCTGGTGGAGTGATGCTAAGCCGAATATCCTGCCCAGTGTCAATAGTATGGCCTTTAGGCCCAGCACCTGTATAGCATTGGTAGGGACCTGACTCCCCACCTTCTCAGTGTCTAGATAGCAGTACACGTCAATGTACTCGTCGATAGTCAGGCCACCCCCTGGCCCACCTCGGGAACGAAGGTTCACCATCTCCCCTCGTCTAGAAAGACCTGTGATAAAGTATATGTCCTCCACCTCTATGGTGAGGGACATCCCATCAATATGGAAGGACTCCGAGTTTGGATCCCAATAGTCTACCAGCATCTGTAGTAGTCTTGGTTTGGCCCTCAAATCACCAAGACACCAAAAATTGTAGAGTCCACATGCACGAAGAGCTTGTTGAGCCATTAAGTCAACCCTTACTGCTTCCTCTACTTCACCATGCTCATGCTCTCTCCACTCTAGCACCATCCTGCAAAAGAAATTCAAAATTTTCCCATTAGTTTAGTTGAAAATCATATGCGCAGCCTCATACGCGACTGTTTTGAAAACAGTTGCGTATGTACGCAGGTTTGAGGTCCTTTTCCGCGTATATCCAACCCTATACGTGGAAAAAGCCTCGATTCCCGCGTGGGCCGCAGCGCTCATTTTGGGATGGCATAAAAAATTCATTTGACCATGAAAATCTATAAAAATTATGTCAAAATGCAAGAGGAGAGCATGAGTAAATACCTGGAAGAAACGGTTGTGAATTCCGTCGGCTGGATATCCTGGAATTTGCAGTTGAAAGTCAGAGCTCAAATGGGTAAAAGTTTCAAATGATTTATATTTTTTACTATTTATAGAAAATTTTTCAAATATTTGAAAATTTTTACCCCCTTTCCTATAGTTTCGACATTTTCTAACCATTTTGGACCATTTTTGACATAATTGGTGTTGTAGAAGACCTTTTTCAGTGCCGTTTTAGTCGTTGGATTGACCCATTCGTGCCGATCTCAGGTATCATGACTAAACTGGCATATAGGTTAGGTTTCACCACCGTTTTCATTTTGCATGACCTTGTGACCATATCACCATGACCTTAGGTATGGACCCACTCTATTATGTCACGAAACCTTCTTGCTACTTTAGAAGTGGCATGATACGAGTGGTAGAGCTTCACCTTACATGGGTACCCTAGTTAGCGCCTTATTTGCATTTGGTGCCCATGCCGATGGTTTCTCCTTTAGGGTGTGGGAGTCCGTTGTATAGTACTGCCATGACATTTCGCAAGAGCCTCATACTCCTCTTGATCTTATGCTGCCCTATTTCCCTCAGGACTCCCTCATGTCAAGTTGTGAATGCATTATCATGAGATTTTCCTGCCTTATTGAGCTTTATGCTGGCTCCCCTGACATTGCGTTTCAGCCATATAGCCTGAGCTTGTCTCATGTCTAGCCATGCAGAGCCATTTTTTATATCCTTCACAACTTGATTCCCTTTTTATCGGGAGGGGATTTTCCCCTGAGTGTTGATATCCTACACATGTATCCTTGCATTGAGCATAGGTATGTTCCACTGCTTGGAACTAGTTTGTTTGCCTGTATGACACTCGTCTCCTCCTAGTTTGTAACTATAAAGCTAGTTTATTCTTTTTTCAAGCTTTTCAAATAACTAAAAAAGTCCAAAAAAATAAAAAAACCAAAAATCTAGACAAGGAAAGATATTATCTTTGGCAGCTGTCGAGTCGTGTCACCTTCGAACAGAGCACTGTATATCACATCCATTGGTTGGGTCTAGTTTGACTTTAGGAGCTGTACTCGTTTATCTAAGTTTATCTCCATCGACTAGTTAAGCTTCCAGTCCCTATGGAGCCTCTGTTGATGCCTCCTATGTCACAGAGATGTCCCAGTTTGTATATCAAGTCTATGATGCCTTCATTCAGTCACCATACGTCGTTATGCTCTTGTTCGAAGGAAGTTGAAACCTGAGTCATCCATTCCTCAGTTATCTTGACTTTGCATGTCGGCCATTCCTGGTACAGTTACTGGTTCATGCACTTTATGATCGAGTCCTTCCACATTATACAGCTTTGCTGAGTACCTCGTTTTGGATGATGGGGGATGCCTTAATTCCCTCCTTCTAGTGGATTTCATCTCATCGAATTCAGATCATTTATTCTGGGATTGGAGTCTAGAGTCATTTTGAGTGCCTTGAGACTTGCAGTCATCAGTGGCAGGTTCTCTCGCCATCGACAGTTTCTTGGGAATACATCAATGTCCCCTGATCGATGGATCCTTTCAAGTGTTCGACCTCAACACATTTATTCACACTTGTTAGTTTGCACTCTAGTACCTTGATTCCCATTTTCATTATCGATGGGTGATCTCGCATCTGTTAATGGTATACATTAATGACCGGTAATCAGACGATGGACTAATGTGTTCGACCTCGACACCTCTATTCGCATAGTAGGACATGTACTCATAGCGGTTTGTGTAGAACACTTTCCAGATTGGTGGCATCCCTTATATTCTACCTCCTTGATCGTGCCAGTGTTCATGAGATTTCAGCTCTTGTGACTTGATTCCAGTGTATGTCAGACATTTCTAGCCACTATGGAGATCTTGATCTATTATATATCTTCAGCCATTTTGGAGATCATGGTCCTTTGTATATCTTCATCATGGAGATTCTGATCTATGTATATTGTACATGGCGATGACCACATATGTGATATCATGTATCATGCCTATTCATGGCCATTGTACTCTTATGTATCCGGGACCGCTATATGTATTTGCAGTTATATGCAGAGTTGTATTATTGTACTATGCTGATTGGGTGGCTAGTATTCCATTTGGGATCCTTCATCACTCCACTTCTGGGATGGACTTATAATGTATTTCGGCCATCATATGACCCCTCCGACCTCACACATTAGGGGGCATCTGTTATAGCAGATTTCACCACTCTAGGTGAATCACACTTTGTATGGCCTTCCCCTATCCCGCTGCAGACTCCTTAGACCCTATGGACCACTTTTTGTCCTTTGATGTTTCCTTTATCATCCCTAAAAACACATGAAAAATGCTATATGTGACTTTTAAACCTATAAGCGCGTACATACGCGGGTTTGACCACTAAAACCGTGTACATTGGGATGTGTGCATAATCTAAATCCTTTTGGAGTTTTCCTTGACATGGATCCAACTCATTTGACTCCTGGCCTTCCATTTTCCTTGAGATCGCTCGGATTCAACCTTTCATTACCCCTTTGAAAAGCTATATAATGAACCCCTTGGTACATTGAAGGCATAAGAGAGAATTGAGAGCAACGAAACTATAGTCCATTGTTGCTGGAACTTATGCTTGAGTCTGCATCCCTTTGTCCCTTGGAGCACTTTTGTGTTCTTCCCAAGCTTTCCTTTTTCTTGTGAGCTTGCTATCGAGATATGGAGGATTGAAGTGGTGGAGGCCCAAGTGGGGGATTCAGTTTCTCCGGTTCGCAGATGTGCCGTCAGAGGTTGTATATTCTAATCTCTGATTTATATTAATAGAAATATATTTTCTTGTCCAATAATGTGTGTTTAAATGAATATGTTCTCCATTGTATTATGTCAAATGCTTTTACATTATTGATTATATATGCTAGAATAGATCTAACACCATTATATATAGAATGCTTGTATTGTTTACTTGTTGTTTAGGAAGTAACAGATCAATTCAAGCTGAAGATTGGAAAGCTCAACGGGGATCTACTTCAACTGTCCAGAATAAGGTACGAGGTCTGATCCTTTAGTGTTAGACATTTAATTTCTATTGCATATTGGAAAGGATTGATTTCTGGAGTCAAGCTGTCTATTGTGGTACCCCAAGCCATAGGAATTTCTCTCCATAACATGGACTAATTGCATTATGAATTTGGTTTTGTCGACCGTCTTCTCGATCTTGGTAAATGGTTCTCCTTCATCCCCTTTCAATGCCTCCAGAGGAATAAGGAAGGGGGAGGCCCTCTCCCCCTTTCTATTCATCATTGCGGCCAAAGGGCTTGGCAGACTACTCAAAAGAAGAAGATATGAGAATAAGATCTAAGGATTACCACTCACTGCAGGGATGGAACCTCAAACTCACCAACAGTTTGTGGATGATAATATGCTCATGGGCCCTTTCTTGGTTTGGGAGCCTTGGGGTATCAAAGACATTCTGAATACCTTTATGGAAGCAAGTGGCTTAGAGATCAACAAGGACAAATCCCAGATCTATTTTTTCAATACTTCAAAAATTACCAAAAGGAACATTCTGAGAATTCTGGAGTTTTTGGAAGGAAGGATTCCATCGAAATACTTGGGAGCACCTCTAACTAAATCAACCATTAGACAAACTTCCTGAAAATAATTGCTAGATAAAATCAAATAGAAGCTCAACCTATGGACCTTCAGAGCTCTCAATTTTCTGAGTAGAGTCACCCTAGTTAAATCAGTTCTTCATGCAATGCCTTTATATCTCTTCTTGGTGCTGGCCACCCCGAAATCAGTTATCAAAAAAATCAGAAACACCCAACGAAATTTCCTTTGGGGGGGATCGAAAGGGCATAGGAAGTGGCCACTGGTAGATTGGAAAACCATCTACACTCCTAAGGTAGTTGGAGGCCTTGTGCTCCCTGATCCTCTTGACAAAAACAAGGTAATGAGTGCTAAAATATGGTGGAGATGGATCAATTACAAAGAAGAACCATGGGCCAAACTTTGGCACCTGAAATATGCCACACTCTGGCTTAAACAGTCCTTGGTCCATTTCGGAGAAGACATTCCGTGATCTAGCATTTGGAAATCAGCCTAGGAAAAATGGTGGCTTTTCCACAAGCATTGATTTTGGGAAGTTCATGACGGCAAGATGGCTAGGTTTACTAGTGATTCCTAGAACCAAGAACCAGAAAGCGCCAGAAGGGAGGAATTTCCAATCCTCATCTCCTATCTTTAGAACCACCCTCTGAGAATGGTGGTGGAATTCTGGGATCTTAGAGATAAGGACTGACTCTTCAGGTCCTGGAAAGAAAAGAACTGGTGGAAGTCTCAAGGTCTAGGGAAGAATGTGGATGAGTTCTATGTAGAGCTCTATGCTAGAAATATCCCCAAGAGTGATGGTTCAGACAAATTTAGATGGGGGTACTCCAACAAAGGAAATTTAAATTCAAAAGAATCCTTAGCTCTAATTACAGAATCCTTCAATTTGGAAAAGGAGGCCAAATGGGAAAAAATATGGGGAGGAGGTTGGTGGCCAAAGGTGGTGTCTTTTGCTGGCTCGTACTCAAGAGACACATTCTGACCTGGGATAACATCCAGACCAGGGGAATCAGTGGTCCCTCAATATGTTGCATGTGTGAGGAAAATAATGAATCCATCAATCATCTTCTGGATGAATGCGCGGTGGCAGATGCGATATGGGAAAAAGGAGCGACTATTTTCAAGAAAAACCATAGACAAAGAGGAAGTCCGTACATCACCATTGCAGAATGGCCCAACAAGGAATTCAAAAATAAGATTGTAAACAGGTTATGGGAGCTCCTCCAAGGATTCACTATCTGGGAACTATGGAAAACCCGCAACTATTGAATTTTTGAAAACCAAAACAGAAGAGTGGGGGAAATATGGACCCTAATTGAATCTCACCTAAAAGAAACGATAACATTAATTCATTGGCCACATTAAGACTTCATAGTCGAGGAGAATGAAATAATTATACTTTATGAAATTGGGATTTTTGAATTACCTGTTAACAACGCGAGGTCCAGGGCGTTGTCAAAAACCATGAACACCGTGAACTCTTAGATTCGTCTACCTGTAGGCTCCTTCAAACTCAATTTTGACAGAGCGAACAAAGGAAATCTTGGTCCAGTAGGATTTGGAGGCACCTTAAGGAATTCTGCAGGAAACATTCTCAGCATTCTTTGGGGTTCCATTGGTAACAATACTAATAACATGGCAGAACTGGAGGGCCTTATTAACGATATTTCTTGGTCCCTGCATAAGGAGAAAAACCCGCTTCTAGTGGAAGGTGACTCCCAAGTTATTATTAAAATTTTCTGCTGGCTCCAACATGGTGCCACTGCCACCCAGGTTTCAAAGAATTGGAGATGGGAAGGATGCCTCTCAGAGATCAAAAGGATTCTTGAAGGTCCCTTAGCCATCCAATTCTCTCATGTTAGAAGATCAAGAAATAAGCTGGCATATGCTTTAGTGAATGAAGGAGTGGAGAACTATAAATATATCCATGTAGAAGATATTAACAATAACAGAAAAATCCTGATATGTGAGCGATGCAAAAATTTGGCGCAGGCAGATCTGGAGGGTATGATCAAAGAAGGTAACCACTAGTTACAGCTCATCCCAAAGCAGTTGATGAATAGATGTTAGACCAATCCATTGAAAACATTGCCACCCGTCATATCCACTCCCAGCAGTGGGCCCTTCATCACCCATGTGGTAGATCCAAAGGTTACGAGATGTCCCCATCGACAGATGGGGATGATGAACCCCACACATAGACACGTGGTTGTGGTACGAAGCAGGTGACCACTACAGAAGACACGTTTGCAAGATAGAATGTTATTGATGAGTGGTCGAAGCCTATTAAGTAAAAGTATCAATTTGATGTTTGTTCCATTTGAAGTGATTAAGAGGAGGTGGCCCTGCAGGCTCTCTAGCACAATTCCCATGCTGGATACTACCAGGGTGGTGAACTTCAGATATTTTCGTATCAAAGGGACATAAATGGAGGAGGAGGATGTTGATCTTTCATAGAGGATTAAATATATGGCAGAGTACGATCGATGGAATTTAATGAAGGAGGCCAAGGTGAAGGGTAAGAGCTCTCCAACGGATCCAGTTCAGGGAATGATGGGAATCATCCCTATAAAGACACCCTGGGGGGTTTGCATAGCCATCCATTCGATTTGGTTTCTTCTGCTCTATGTTCAAATCAAGATCCTGTATTGTGATATCATGTCTCGATAGTGGAGAGTCCGTAGATGCCAGAGGGGTAGTGGTCGAGGGGAGGGGACTAGGAGGTCGATGCCCAACACGTCGGTTGATCTTCCCACCTTTGAATAAGAGCTAAATATGCTCTCTTTCAACTGGGTTTACCAATACATGGTTGAAACCCCGGTGGTCGTCAAAGCCTACATCACTATGAAGGAGCTATATTTTCTTTGGGAGTATGAGACTCACCAGGGCCGCCCTCTAGTGTTAAACCCTTTTTGGACCATTAAGATTCTGCTGGCCTGGGACACTCAGGCTAAGGTATAGATCGCTCATTGCATCCGAGAATCCCTGACCCTCATCACGAGGGGGAAACATGAGAGCGTGGAGGGATTCTGCATTTTGGATCAGATTACAACAGATGTTCTTGACAGTCCCATGGAACCGGCCATCACTCCTCATCCGTCTGCCACTAACGCTCCCCCCCCTTAGTAAGAGGAGTATTTGTTTGGTTTTGAATTGCCTGCTGGGTGGTGAAAAATTTTGTATGATGGGTTTTGTTCGGCTTAGTTTTTTCTATTATGCTATAATTGGGACAGGCTTGGGTATCTTAGTTTCGTTGTAAATGGGATCGAATAGGATTTAGGTATCTCAGTTTTGTAATGATGTAAATGGAATCGAGTAAGAATAGTCTTGATAAATAGGGATCCAAATGGAATGTTTTCTAGTTTTCTCTTGATAAGGTGGAATGTGTTTGGTCTGATTTGGATCTAGATGCTAGAAAATGTGTAATCCCTCCAGGGAATATGGGGATAATCTGCATGAGTCCCGTAGTATATAGCCTAATCTGGTCTGGTCCATCTAGTTGATCAGGATAGATTGTAACACCATTTTGTATTATAATAGAATGCTTACCTGCTTAATGATAAAAAAATGTATTACCCCAGTTCATATAGCCAAATGCTAAATTAAATCACTCTACGAGTAGCTAATCCCTAAAGAGACTTGTAGCACCTATTGACCATGACTAGCCATGCATCACATAGTATATCTACTTTACACAGTAAATTACACCACCTCACAACATGAGGATATTTATAGAACTTGATATTACTCAAAAGTATACTATCTTGATATTACTTACAAGACTTTACTTGATATTACACACAAGTTTACTGACTTGATATTACTCACAATTCTACTTCCTTGATATTACTAACAAGACTCGGCTTGATATTACTCACAATATTTACAACATCACCACCTCAATCATATGAGGATATTTGTAGGACTTGATATTACTTACAAGTCTATTATCTTGATATTACTCACAAGACTGGAGAATGAATCTTGATGTTGTAATATCAACAATTGATACATTGAACTTTTGATAAGAAGACTAGCTCAGTTCACATTCATAAGCTAATGATAGTCACCCTCTCCAAAGGAATCCTAAAATGGAAATGTACAAATAAAAGAACAAAATGTCATTCCATCAACCGAATATTTTAAGGTCAAGAATGTAGAAATTTAGGCCAGCAGTAGATTAATTTCACTCACAACAATTATCAATTGATCATGCAAAATTGCTGACAATGGAGACTGAATATGGAGCTGTAACACAAAATTATATTAACTGAGTGTACAATAGCCAACCCTATAATAACATAGGTTGTTTAATATATAGAATACATCAATATGTCGAATGCATAAGGAGGCATCCAAAACTAGCATAAAGCAGGCTTACCCAAAATAGGCAAATCCCCCATAGGTGCAAAAAGCTGATCCCAAATCTGTCATGAGGCTCACGAATTGGCAAGGGCGCATGGGAAAGATAATGAGTGGTGAAATGGAAGCTCATACGTGCTTTTGCATGGAGGAAAGAGTGGAGGATGAAAGGGGCAAAAAACAAATTCACCTCACCTAGTCTTGCTTTCCTATGTGCCTTAAAACACTGAAAAAGCAGTCAATAAAGCAGAAAAAGCAGAAGGGCACCTAGGAGGCCAGGAATAAAGAAGATTTGATTCCTAAGGCTTTCCCAAGCACTACATGAGTCAAATATGGCAAGTTTGACCTCTATGGATAGGAAATTAACAACTTGCACATGGTGGGACTCATGAACTAGGCAAATAAGACAAAAATAAATGAATTAATGTCTAAGTGGGTAATACTATGGGTTTGATTATTATAACACCCCCCCTTAAGCCTGACTTTATGAGTAATAAATCAAAATATAGGGCCTATAAACAAGGCTTAGTCACCCTTTTACATACTGCAAGTCCATATGAAACAAGGAAAGAGGCAAAACCAACTTGGGAAAATCCTCCCTTAAACATGGAATGTAAAACAAAATTGTAGAATCTTGTCTCCACTCATTCCTTTACAGCATGATCAGCAATCCCCAGCAGTGATTTGAGATTGCTGAAGGTCTTCTCACAAAATGCTTTGGTGAAGTAATCAGCTACTTGTTCTGAAGATGAACAGAAGAGTAGGTGAATGGTGCCATCATGCACAAGCTCTCTGATGTAGTGCATGTGAATCTCAATGTGTCTGGTTCTCTACTTCTGAACGGGATCTTTGCAGATTCGAATGGTACTCTGGTTATCACAGTATATAGTAGTTGAGTACTCAGGTTCGAAACCACACTCTCCAAGTAAACCCTGCAACCATAAACACTGAGTTGCTGCATTAACAACTCCTCTGTACTCAGCTTCTGTAGATGAGAGTGCAATGGCACTCTGTTTCTTGCTTGACCAGCTGATTGGACCTTCTACAAGCATGAACACATAACCTGAAGTGGACTTTCTGTCTGTGCTATCACCTGCCCAATCACTGTCAATAAATCCAATCAAATCAAGATCAGATTTTTCCTTATAGAGGATTCCATGTGTCCTTGTTCCCTGAACAAAGTTAAGGATCCTTTTGGCTGCTTTCCAATGAATCTTATGAGGCTGATCCATGAATCTAGAAGCCACACTTACTGCATAACAAATATCAGGTCGAGTATGTGTCAAATACAATAAACAGCCAATCAATTGTCTATACAGTGTATTGTTTACCATCGGTGGAGAATCATCTTCCTCCAGCTTCACTCCTGGAAGGAAAGGAGTTTTGATTGCTTTGCAATCTTGCATTCTAAATTTGATCAGAAAATCCAAGGAATAATTGGACTGGTGCACCTTTATTCCAGCTTTGGTTTGAGCTATCTCAAGCCCCAGAAATTGACTTAAGAGCCCCAAATCTGTCATGGAGAAGGCTTGGTTCATAGCTCCTTTTAAGGAAGCAATCTCAGCCTGTGAGCTTCTTGTAATGAGGAGGTCATCAACATATAACACAATGATCATTAATGAACCATTAACAGACTTCAAATAGACATTCGGATCTGATTTGCACCGAACAAAATTCAGAGATAGCAAGAAGCTATCTATCTTGGCATACCAAGCCCTGGGGGCTTGCTTTAGCCCATACAATGACTTTCTCAACCTGCACACAAGAGAAGGGTTAGAAGAAAAACCTTGAGGCTGCTGCATATATATCTCCTCAGTGAGATCTCCATTCAGAAAGGCACATTTTACATCCATGTGATGTACCTCCCATTGCCTTGAGGCTGCAATGGCTAGAGCTAGCCTGATGGAGTCCATTTTTGCCACTGGGGAAAATGTCTCATTGTAATTGATGCCATGAAATTGTGAGTAGAATTTAGCTACCAATATATCCTTTTACTTTAGTGGTGAACCATCAGCAGCAAATTTTATCTTATAGACCCACTTACACTGTACTAGTTTTCTCCCTGGGGGAAGATCCACTAGCTCCCATGTGTTTCTCTTCTGGAGTGAGCTGAACTCCTCCTTCATGGAAGCTTACCATCTTGGATATCCTACTACTTCTTCATATTTTTTAGGATCAGACTCCACCATCAAATAACATTTTTCAGCAAACATAGGATCCTTCATGCACAGACCACTCTCAAATTGAGATCGAGTCCTCCTTGGGTCATTGGGATCCCCAGCTAGCTCACCTGCTGCATGTAGTGTCTTGGCTGCCCATTTAGGCCTTGTGGGGCTGTTTGGTTCTGCAATAAATTCATCTCCATCAGACAAATCAGAATCAGCATGTTCAACAAACTCTTTACTTACTTCTTGAGGTTCAGGTGGTGAAGAGGCTTCACCAATTTCCACATCTGCAAGGGGTTCTTCTTCAAACTGAACACACCTTTCAATGAAGGCTTTGTTTGTGCTCAAGTTTATCAACTTGTATCCTTTTGAATCTTCAGAGTACCCAACAAAAATACACTCTTGTCTTTGGGGCTGCAAAGCCTTCCTCTTCTCTGTCGGGATTCTAGCCCATGCCTTTGAGCCAAAAATCCTGAAATGGGTCACATCTGGCTTGTGCCCACTCCATGCTTCGAAGGGAGTCATGCCATCAAGCTGTTTGTGAGGCACCCTATTTTGAATATAGGTTGCACAGTTGATAGCTTCGGCCCAGTACTTTGGTGGCAAAGTTTTGGCCTCCATCATGCATGTTGCCATCTCCTTCAGCGATCTGTTCTTCCTCTCTGCAACACCATTTTGTTGTGGTGTGTAGGGGATAGAATGCTGCATCTAAATAACTGCATCTGCACAATAGTTAATAAACTCATACTTGACATACTCACCACCATTTTCAGATCTGAGGACCTTGAGTTTCCTTCCACACTGGTTTTCAACCAAAGCCTTAAAGACTTTGAATAGGCCAAAAACTCCAGACTTGTGTTTCATGAAGTGAACCCAACAATACCTGGAAAAATCATCAATAAAGGTCAATGCATATTTGGCTTGACTCATGGACATATGAGGGAATGGGCCAGTAACATCACTGTGAATCAGCTCGAGGGGTGCAGAGGTTCTCTCATGACTAGCTTTCTCAAACTTATGCTCTGGGTGTTTTCCTAGGATACAGCCTTGGCAGACTCCTTTGGAAAATTTTATCTTGGGTAACCCTATGACCATTTATTTCTCACTAAGATCAGATAGATACTTGTAATTTAGATGGCAAAATATTTCATGCCACAGCTTGCTGGCTTCATTAGCATGAATAAGAAGAGCAGAGGGGTTTGAGTAAGGTAGGAAGTGTGAAAACAGGTATACCTTTTGAGCATGATTCGCTACTCCTTTTGCAATGACTCTACCACTTGAGATTTCTATGATATCAATTTCATTGGGGGAGAATATGACTTTCTTAGGAGACCCAGTGTGGGTCATCTGGTACACTGATAGAAGGTTGGAGGTGAGACCAGGGACATACAGCACATTGTTGA